>RJWT010021953.1:0-17385 GCA_004365215.1 Cuniculus paca
TGGCTGGCTTGCTCGGGACATGGGGGATCTGCCTCTCCACTTTTTCCTCATTGTGCCTTGCCTTATATTTGACTAACACGTTGCCAGCTTTGGAAGGCCTTCATTTCCTTTACCTCTTTGATCCATGTAGCAACACCAAGGGGCATGTATTAGTCTTTCTAGTTGAGTCGTGTGGACAGTGAGAATCTCATGCGACTTGTCTACCCTTACTCAACTAAGTCTCAGCAACAGCTTAAGACAAGGATTTTGCTCATCTGTTTCAGCTTGCCTTTGCTCCTCAATCTGTGCTCCTTTTGGTCTCTTGATTATCTTTGCTTCTTGTCTCCAGTCTCCCAAATTTCCCCTTTGTTTCTTCTCTTATTTTCCTAACCTAGAAAATATTCATAGTCTATCTTCCCACACGAATGGGCATGAACGATTCAGTCAGAAACAGAACATAATAGCAGTGGCTCCAAGTATTTTTCCATAGCCCTCTCTGATATCAACTCACAGCCCAGCTCATGAGGATGCCTGTGAGTGAGCATTATCTGGTCATTCAGTGCTCATACAGGGAAGAGACATTTGTGAAAAGAACTTTCTTATTTCAGTGAAATACTTTTGGTTTTTTTCTTTATCAGATTTTTACTAATTTCTTCGTTAACCATGCTAAGCCTTGCAAAGGCTTATAAATAGGGCAGGCATCAGAGAAGATAGAAGATATGTGTATCTGCCACTCTTATCTCCTAAGACTTATTGCCTTCCAGTTCCAGTTCAGTAGGCCTACCTGTTCACAGAACCTACAGGCTATTACAGAAACCCTGAAGGGAAGCTGCTACCTTTTTAAAACCTCCCAGACTAGGGTGTATTTCTCATCTTCATATCATTTTGGACATATGGATATTTTAATAAGTTATACTGATTAAAAACTGAATAAACTACTCATAAATTAAAGCATGCAATTAGATTATAAACTGTTTGAGAGCAAAAAATAGTTTTGTGAGCGACTTGCCATCCTATCTTGGGATATTGGAAGAGTAAAGTTAAAAATGTTAAGAATAATAAAAGATCATTCAGAAATGCTAAATCAAATATTTAATATGTATAAAGCTTATGTAAAAGAAAATAAACCAAAAATTAATATTCTTTTTAAAAAGGAAGTGGAGAAGGAAAGAATCTATAGTTTCAAAAATAAAGATAAAGGCTCACGGAGTTCCCAAAAGAGTTTGAAGTAGATGACCCAGTTTTTCTAATACTGCATACAGAGGAGGAAGCTATACCATTAGCCTACATTCATTCAAAACAAAGTGTGTTCACATCTGAGTATAAGGAACTGTGAGAATTTCATTTCCTGTTATTTAAGAATGTAAATATTTCCTAGAGTCTTAGATGTAGGCTATGACATAAAATAGAAAAGAAAGAGAAATACTGGTGCACAAATATTGACCCAAAATAACCAATAAGATATGAAAAAAATGAATTAGGTAAAGATTAAAAGAACGATTAGGTAAGGAATGCCAAAGACCTAATATTTATTAGACTTTTAATGCTTTTAATATATATGTGGGAGAATGTTAAAATATTCTGTAATTTTTTCCAGGGTTCAGAAAGCTTAAAAGATAGCAGTGACTATAGTCTTTCTGCAAATGCTTTTCACTCCAATAAAGGCAAATGTTATATATTGAAAAATACTTTGCTTTATCTTGCCTTGTACGTAATACTTACATCTGTGGCCATCAGCTCCTCCTGATCATCAATGCTGGGCACAGTAATTTCACCTTGACTGACATAGGCAAAGTCATACGGGTTGGTGGTGATCAGAAGCATTTCTGAACACATGGAAAAGAA
Source organism: Cuniculus paca (assembly GCA_004365215.1). NCBI lineage: Eukaryota > Metazoa > Chordata > Mammalia > Rodentia > Cuniculidae > Cuniculus > Cuniculus paca. The sequence continues at coordinate 1,825 of RJWT010021953.1, forward strand.
CAGGATACCCTGTTACTTTAGTCATCAAAACATTTCAGAGGGGCATGATAGGCTGATTTTCTTTCTTGGCAGAGATAAATCAAGATGTTCCTTACCAATGAGCTCTGGTTTTTTATTGGACATGATCTGATAAAATATGTGATAGCTTCTTTCAGCCTTTAGCTGGAAAGTGACCCGAGACTTCTCCAGTAGATCTGAAAAGTCAGATTAAGTACATTTAAACAAAAGAAAAAGCTACATTAAGCATTTGAAAATTTCACATTACATAGATGAAAATAAGAGTGTCCAATATGTATCCCCAAAGAAAAAGATTCTGAATCACCACTATTTACTAACTTACATGTTTCAATATCTGCAGAAGCCAGTTTGCCTGTGGTACCAAAATGGATCCTGATGAATTTACCCTTGGAAAGGCAAAAAAGGTTGATTAAAAGCCAGAAACTGTTTCCTTAGCTATAAACCAAATAAATGGGAAAGATATTGCATGCACTGATTCTCACATGAAAAGGAAAACCAAAAACTTACAAAGCGAGAGGAGTTGTCATTCCTCACTGTCTTGGCATTGCCGAAGGCCTCCAGTAGGGGGTTGGCGCTGATGATTTGATCTTCAAGGGTCCCCTTAAGAGAAATGATAAAATATATAAAGAAATTTCAGAAAAGCTGAACTGAATATATTAAAAGAACTTCTCACTGACTTCTTTCCCTTTCACTTTGTGTGCTGGTAGCATTCCGTAACTTTGGATAAGTCTTTACAAGATGAACTCACTCCCTGGAGAGTGGGACACTCAGGGAGGTGGCCTTGATTTCTTTATATGTCAGGCCCACTTTTTGCTTCTAATAAATGATTGTGAGAACTCTTGCCTGTTAAACTTCACCTCATTCTTGCAAGCTCTTCCAAGATTTACTTTCTAAATTCTGCCATCATATGTAACTGGTTGCTCTGGTTTTAGTGTACCATGATCACATTTTTAAAAGCTTGTTATTCCTTCCTTTCTCAGGTGACTATCATACCCACCTGCATTTTCCCAGAAGGTGCTTCTTCCTTCTTCTTGTCCCCAGTAATTGCAATTGTTGCAAAGTACTGAATCACACGTTTCGTGTTCACAGTCTTCCCAGCACCAGATTCGCCACTGGCAAAACCAATCAGAATTAAAAAACCAGAAAGGAAGGCAGTATGAATCACTACAACAATCAAAATTTAACACAAAGAAAGTCATGACATATACATACGTAATCAGGATTGACTGGTTTTCACGATCTGTGAAAGATAAACCAAAGATAATATAAAACAACATGCCAAACACACTCAGCACACACATAAACTCAGTACTTATAAACTTGAAACTGTCTTTTAGAATTCCCCACTCACAGAAAATAAGAACAATATAAATTGTGGTTTTGCTTTTCGCAAGAAAATTTTAGAAATAATCAGGAAAAGGTGTGCTAATTGATCTGTGTATTACACTCCCACTGCCACTCACATAATAAAATATGGAATGCATTGTTTTGCCATTTTATCCATAAAAATAATTAACCAAACACAAATAAATAACAGTTTCATATCCCATTCAATCATTTGTTTCATAGTTCAAAATTTTGTCATATTATTAATGTCTAGTCCAGTTTCCTGTCATTGCTTGTGATAACTTGTCACTGTGAAATTTTAAACTTAAAAGTCAGAATTAATGCCTAAATTTTATTATTTTCGAGCTGGAACTAGCATAATTAATATGAATTTCAACATAGGAATCTAAGCATATTCCTCTGTAATTTTGAAACTGAAGCATCTTATTCTATTTCCCCACTTTTAGCATTACTGTTCTCATGTTTGTGCAGAACATTTTATTTTCAAAATACACAAGTATTTTACAATGCTTGTAAAAATTCTAATTGTGGATTCACTCACCAGTCAGCATGAACTGATAGGCATTGTCAGAGATGGAAAAGATGTGGGGTGGGGCCTCCTGGCGCTTTTTGCCTCTGTAGGCAGCCACCACCTCGGGGTTGTACACCGGCAACCACTTGTAGGGGTTGACGGTGACACAGAAGAGGCCTGAGTAGGTCTGTGGAAAAGCACCGAATTGCTCAGTCAGAAATCACCTCATTATTCTACCTTGGAAATACTGTTCTAAGGGCAGCGTGAGAGGAACCTAAGAACTGTGTCAGTTTCCATGAAGCTTAATTGTTTCATTGATTTGTTGTCTTCCTCTGTCATCTGGTACTGCACAAAATGCTTCAGCTTTCCAACTACTGAGTTAGGTGGATAGCTTTCCACGTGTATATTTTCCAATATGTCAAAATTTACAACACTAGCCAAATAAATGTTCTTAGGAGGAACTTACAACAGCAAAATCTGAAAATGAAGTCCATAATTTGTTTCAGCAAATACAAGAAGTTCATGGAGTTGGTAAACTACAACGCCCCAGGGGAGACTCACGTAGATCATCCAGGCTGCGTAACGCTCTTTGAGGTTGTACAGCACCGCAGGCTCATGCAGGTGAGTCATCATGGCCATGTCCTCAATCTTGTCATATTTGGGAGGGTTCATGGCAAAGACTTGGTCTTCCTTAACTGTGACAGTCTGTTAAAAGAAAAAGAAGGATCCAGTGGGTACCAACTAAGTAGTAGAAAAGGATCAGTTATATGGCTCTCTCTCCTCCTTTCTTTTACTTACAGCTCCACCTTCGGTCTTGGCTGTCACCTTTCCCCCCTCCCTGCTCTGCACTGTTGCTTTCACATAGGACTCTTTGGCATCCACCACAAAGACGGACGTCTTGGCATCAAAAGGCTTGTTCTGAGCTTCAATTCGCTCCTTTTCAGACTTTCGGAGGAAAGGAGCAGCCTCCCCAAAAACGGCCATCTCAGAGTCCGAACTCATGGCTGCGGGTTATTGATGGCAGCGCTGGGCAAGGTGTACCTAGGGGAAGAAGCAGAGGTGGCTGAGGATTGAGGGTTGGTTGGAAAGTTGTTCTGTGGTCTTCATTTACCGCGCTTCTTTCTGTCTGTAGGGATCACACTTGTGTGTTGTGTCAAGATGCTGAAAGATAACTCATGGACTTGAAAGCCATGCATTGGTAGCTTAACTGTTGTGACATTTTAAGTCTTCATTCTTTCCTCTCTGTAGTGGGAAAATGTGGAGGAACTGATGATATTCACCCAGAAACATTTGTAATGATCCTGGTGTGTTCAGAATCTCTGCTTCTTCTGCTTGCTTTTTTCCCTTTCCTTGTTCCAAACCTGCCTCCTTTTTTTTTCTTTTGCATTTTGGTGATATACAGAAATAGAAAATAACTCTTCAATGGCTTTGCAATCTAAACGAAACTAGGTTTAAAACAAATATCTAGGAATATTTTCCCAACTTATTAAAATTGGATGTAGAAAATATTAAATTTGGATGTGAAAAAGTGCATGGATTCTTTGGACAAAAGTTCATGTTGAAAACACCTGATAAATACAAATAAATTCCTAGTTACTGATGTATATCTGGTAAGTAAAGGGTCAAATAAGTACAATGAAAGCTGAGAATCCAAAAATGATTTTGCCCTACTTCAAAATTTAGTCGCTTTTTTTACATTATTGGAAGTCAGCAGTATTTTCTAAATAAAAATAACTTTAAATTATCCTTGGAGAAAAACAGCATCTGAATTTTTAACAAAGCTTCACAATAATTTTGGATCTTCAGTGCATATTTCTCTGAGTTTTGTTAGATTCTATCATACTATTTGTTTTTTTTAATCTGATTCTGAATGTTTTTGGTTCATAAAGCTGTGTTTTTTTTTTTTTGGCTTCTTTTCTTTTTTAAAAATATTAATCTTCTAAATAACTCTTCTGAAATTGATAACCAGTATAAAGTTTCAAGTCAAATTGAAGTTAGTTTTGTTTTTTGTTTTTCTTTTCTCCCGCTGACAAGTTCATTATGAGCAAATAAAATAAGTCCTTCAAGCAGGGCCTGGTGGCGCACGCCTGTAATCCCAGCACTCGGGAGGCTGAGACAGGCAGATCGTTGGGAGTTCGAGACCAGCCTGGGCTACAAAGTGAGCTCAAGGCCAGCCTGAACAGCATAGCGAGACCCTGTCTCAAAAAGACAATGGCCAGGGATCTACCTCAGTGGTTTAAGAGCCTAACAGGCAAGCGAAGGTCATGAGTTTGATCCCCGGTGGCCCAAAAAAAAAAAAAAAAAAAGTCCTTCAGCTCTGGTCAGAGTAAAAGACACTGACTTCTGTGGAGTGAAAGACAAGATGGTTTGTAGAAAATTGCCTTGAGGCAGGTGTGGTGGTGAATGCCTGTAATCCCTGCATTCTGGGAGGCTGGAGCAGGAGGTCACCAGTTCGAGCCTAGCCTGGGTAACTTAGAAAGACCGTAGCCCAAGAAATAAAAAGGGATGGGGATGTAGATTAGTGTGAAGGCTCTGTGTTTAATCCCCATTGTTGGAGGGAAAAAACCCCTCAGTGTCTTCGTTATCAACAACAATGACAATAATAACCTCAACTTTTTGTAGACTTTCCGGAAAGGGTCTTGGTTTTTCATCATATTATACTGCCTCTCAATTTAAAATGCTGGATATGAAATTTGCCATATACTGTAGCTCAAAATCAATTTTTTAGCTGGGAATTTAGCTCAGTGGCATAAGTGCCTGCCTGACCAGCGCAAGGCCGTGAGTTTGATCCCTGGTGCCACAAAAAAAAAAAATTTTTTTTTTAAAAGTCTCTTGATGATACAGTAACATTTAGATAAATTTTCAAAGGACAGATAATGGAACATTAATGTTAGGATGTTTTCTTCAAAGGAGAAATGTTATCTTATTGTATTACATTTTTTGTTTCTATATTTGTTTCTACATGAAGCAGTGTTGAATTAACCACCTAGTGATTGTTATAATGCAGTAGGTCCCTCTAATGTCTCTCTAATATCTTAGATCAGTTGTTTTCCCACCTTGTGGGTCACAAGCCTCCATTGAGTCTCAGATTTGTTGCAGAGGATTCAGGTCCACCCACATAGTTATAATTGCTTCAAGTTTGAACCAGCAAAATTTCCAAATGAATAATATGTTTTCTTTTTTTCTTAATGAATATAAGGACTGTATTAAATATAAACTTACTTAAAATAATCATAAATGCATAGTGGGTCTCTCTCTTTCTGTCTCTGTCTCTGTTCTTGGGGGTGAGCCTTTAAGTGCTGTGATTCCATGGAAGGGTGTGGAAAATCAGTGACTTTGATTACAGACAGAAAAAACTGGAATGACCTTAGCAGTCATCTAGAATCCAGCCTCCTCATTTTACTGATGAAGACACAAAATCTCTGAAAGGTGAGGGATCATTCACTGTCGCAGAGGTGGTAAGAGGCAGTGATGAGACATAAGCCCTGTTCTCCAAAATCCAGGTTCAGTGTTAATTCTACTGCGACACATTGTGTTTGAAGATACATAAAAGTCAGCTGCTTGACTCAGGCAAGCAGACTTAGAGAAAAGCCTACACTGGCACCTAGAAGGTTTGACTTCCAGATCAACACATTATTGACTTTACTACGTGGTCTTTTTTACTGGTTTAACTGGAGTTAACTGTGATGGTTATATTCTTTTTGAAGTTGTAATAGCATATGAGAGAGAAGTTTCATTAAATTTTCGAGTAAGTGGCCTGAAAAGTCGAATCATAAGTCACTTTTAAAGAACAGCTGTTCTTTGTATCCTGTACCTAGTGCTAACCACGAAGTTAAATGACAGGTAGCTTATTAAGATGTAGCAATATAGAGATATCTTTGTTTTTTAGAGTATAATAATAAATTCCTCTTACCTCTTACGTTACCAGATGAAGAAGGTGGCAGGCTCAAAGCAGACAACTACTGTTGAAAGAAAAAACAGAAAATGCAGGATTTTTTTTCCCATTTAATCACAAAGTACTAGTAACTATATTGTGTGCAATGTCATCCTTAGGAATGTTGAAAAGAAACTAAAAATTTGGGGGATAATAATCATCTCTCTTAAATGTATAATCACTATCATTGGGAATGCACACTTAATCAAGTGTTCTTCCACTGTACATACCTTTAAGAATTTTGAGGAAGGACAGGACAGAGGCATCTGGGCTCTACTTTTATAGAGACCATTCTGCAAACACAGCAGCCACCTCAGCTGTCCTAGCTTGGGAACCTACTTGGCAAAATCCTTTTTGGCAATCTCTTTGCACAATATTCACTACTGTGGCTGTGAATGGATATAATTAGAAATATTTCTTGTCACCTATAAATAATTTGACAGAGGATGATCTAGGGTTCTTTATAGGCATTTGATAGGGGAGGATTCAGGGCTTCTGAGGCTGTTTCTCTAGCTTGGCGGTTGCATCATTCATCACAGAACTCAAAGCCAGGTTCCCACTTACTCTCCTCCTATCAAATTGGTCAGACAGAATGAGCCTGACATGAGGAGTTTAGGACTAATTGATTTGTGAGTGCTTTGAGTCATTAGGAGTGTGGAATGAATTTTAGCTCTAACAGTAGAAATGGAAGCAGTGAGTGATAGATATTAAGACAGAAAATTCCTAGCCAAGGACTGCTGATAGATTCTTTTAAAGTTTGAAAGTCTGAAACACAAAGGAGAAAGGGAATTTTAAGATTAGGCAGTATTGATGGAGTAGTGAGGGATGCCTAAGAGATTTATAATTGATGTAAACACTTGTGTTCCTATTCTGGGGGACTTCCAATGGCTATCTTCAGCTTGTATGTTTTCACTGAGGGGACAACAGGAAGCTGTGTGATGTTCCATGCATGGTACTACTGCATAATGGAGGGAGATCCAAACATGCATTCCTGGGCCATGGGCAAACTCTCATGACTCGTTGTAACTATAATGAGGTGGGTACCATATATTTTTATTCAAACTGGGAGGAAAGATATGCTGCACACAAAACTGCCTGTGAACTAGCAAGATGGGTGGGCTATCACAAGCCCCTGATACTCATAAATTGTATCTGGCAGCTTTGTCATATACACAGTGGTTGCTGAATATAACAGGAAATACACCTACTCTAAGTATATCCCTAAGGTCTGGCATGATATTTTCAAATATCATTTGCTGGCTTAAACTATGGATTAATGAGATCACTGTTTTTATAATCTTATTGACTTAGAATTTCTCTTTAACACATTGACAGATTGAATATTTTAGGTTTTTTAAAATTTCTTTTGATGCAGTGTTATAAAATTAGTGTCAGCCCTTTGTTTCTTTTTTTAATCCTCATGGAAATGACTCATAGAAATCTAGCAACTTACCCCAACTGTTAGGTGCTAAATCAGAAAGAAACTTGTTCTGATTCTTTTTCCTTTTAGAATTCATTTATTTTTATCTCTTTTGGAGCTTGATATCTGAATTACAAATGTAATAACTGTTTAGTAAGCACATTCACTACATTTGGAACTGAGAGATAAAGTAAAAAAATGTGAATGAGATCAAAACAGATACAGCAACTTACAGGAATATAGTTAATGAGGACTCTCCATCTAAAATTAGAACTTTGATCAGTTACAGATAGACTGATCATTTAGATCTTAAAAGGTCTGATGACGATAACATCCTAATGGCAACTTGCGTAGACCACAGAAGTAAATGAGAGAAATTTGCGCAGCTTTGATAGGAAGAGAGAAGCAACACTGAATGAGGGAGGTGTTATTTCCCTTAGACATACTTCTCTAAGTATTTTCTAACTAGAAAAATACAGGAAATGAACACTAAACCTTCTTGAATTTGTGTGCTTTATGCTTAGATATGGGTGGGAAGCATGGTTCAGTCTAAATTAGGAGTTTTTTGTTTGTTTGTTTTGTTTTTGAGAAGGCAGCATTTAATCTTTACACCAGTGGACGCTGGATCTTCATGCCAGTGGACTGTTGTGGGAGAATTCCTCAAAGGCAACAGTGCTGAATTTAAGAAAAGTTTAGTTTATAGAGAATTTAGAAGTGGGAGGTACGAAGCAAGTGACAAAACATTACATAATTGGTTACATAAATTGAGTCATATATTGACAGGCGGGCTAGTCTTAAAACAAAGGAAATGTTTATCAAATATAGAAATACTCCTGGAACAAGGGAAAGGGGCCCTTACAGAGTGAGCACAGTTAAAGGCACTGCCATAATATAGGAACATTCTGGGAAGGGGCCCTTGAATTAGCCCAGGGTACCTTAGGGTATAGACAATTACTCTGACTCAGTGCTCATTAGAGATATGCAGCTGGGCTATAGACACTGTCAAGGTCAATTGAATTCTGCAGAAACAGAAGAACAGAAACTTGGTCAGAGACTTCTAATTGATCACGAAATATCTGTAAGATTTCTATCTTACAATAAATGTGTTCCTACCTTATAATTGTGCTCCAACATTCCCCCCTGTTTCAATTATAGAAGAGAATCTTCTCCCTCAATTTCCCCAGTTTCTTCAGTAGCAAGGAACTGATAAGAGGGAGTATCTTGTAAAAGAAGTTGGTGGTAAATAGCTTAACAACTGGGAGGTCTATACCTTGAACTTGAACTTGAAATTTCTAATGTACTGAATTTCTCTACATTCCTAGAATTCTAATACATATTATCTATAAGGGCAACATTTTTACTGCAGGTGTAGACTACTGAAAGTAAGCAACCCAAGATTTATATTTATAAAATAAAGAACAAAGGCAATCTTTCTGGTAATCTCTTAGTGTGCTGGAGTTGCAGCCCAGAGAATAGTAGTTAATACTAAGATTAACAGAAGATATAGAACTAGGACACAGGCAGGATAGCAATACATTGAATCTATAACTCAACAAAACAAAGCAAGGTGTGCGGCAAAATCGTTACACCAATGTAAAAGAGAAAGAAGGCAGCTTTGTGGGGGAACCTTTCAGTTCTCTGGAGACACAACCCAGAGTCCTATAGCAAGCACTAAAATAAATGAGGAAAAAGGAATCAAAACCCAACCAGGGTAACAGAACATACAGGCAATCAGGACAGGTACTCCCATGTATGTTTTCTAGTCAATTTTCAGCCATGTGTTGATCTGCCAGCTCCCAGAGTGGCAGAAGCAAGGCTTTGAGTGCATCGTCTCTTCAGGGTGGTCTTTAGTGGATCTGACTTGTCAGGACAGGCCTCCCAGCAGACGTTAGGATGAGCTCACTTGATCCTGGAGTGATGGATCCAGGGCTGGAGTTTTGCTATTTTTATTATGAGGCCTTCTCAGTCTTAGTAGGGAGTTCCTCCGGTCAGCCAGAATAAGTGCAAATAAGGACCAGCAAACACTTGTAGCCCCAGCATGGCTTAATTCCAGTGAAGTCTATTTGGAGATTTTCAAAAGAACAGAGTTGCATGTGTTAGATTCTGTGGCCTCATCTGCTTTATGATAACATCTTGGAGACATGAACTGTAGCAAAGGCACACTGGGAATCTGTGTACATATTTACCTTTTGTCCTTTGCCCAGTTGAGGGCCTGTATAAGTGCACAGAGCATGGCCCACTGAGCTGAGCAATTTTGAGGAAGAGATCTGGCTAGGAACATTTCTTCGGTGGTAACAACAGCATAGTCAGCCCTGCGTTGTCCATCTTTAACAGTTACATTCATTTGTGAACAGGGTGTACTCAGCATCTGCCAGAGGCTCCGTCTGGAGGTCAGGGAGACTGGCGAAGCAATGCAAGGCAATTGTGGTCAGGCTGTCCGAGCTCTGTGGGCCAGTAGGTGGTTGGATTTAAAGTCTTTACTAGTTTTAAGGTGAATCAGGGATTCCCAACAAACAGTTCCTGGTGCTGAGTGATGTGGCCGTTTGAAAGCCACTGATGTCCCCAACTATTGAGAAGTTCAAGGATGGCATGTGGCACCTGCACAGTTCAGTTTTGTCCCAGAGTTGGTTCATTTGCCTCCTTATTCAGAAAGGCAGTTGCTGTAAGTGCTCACAAACTGGGAAGCCAAACTTTAGATACTGAATCTAGTGTCTTGGATAAGTAGGTGACCGGTCTCTCCCGGGGTCTCACTGTTTTGGGTTAGGACCCCTGAGGAATGTGCTGTCTTCTGTCCACAAACAGGTTGAAGGGGTGACTCACATCTGGAATACCTAAAGCTGGAGCTGAAGTCAGAGCTCTTTTAATCTGCTGGAACACCTCAGTGTTTTCCAAAGTCCAATTTATTGTTTCTCTTTTAGTTTTGGGTTTTTTCAATATGTCATAAAGTGGTCTGACCTTTTCAACATAACCCGGTATCCAAATTTGGCAGAAACCAGTTGCTCCTAAAATCTCTCTGAGTTTCCCTTTACAGTTAGGCCACCAGATGAACTTGGTTCTAAGTACTGAAGTCCTTTTTCTAAATCAAATCCTAGATGTCTAATTTATGACATTGTTTTATATATCTTTTGATTATATTTTTTTGTTGAATGTTCAAGAGCAAGTTAAACGAGATCTGTACTGATAAAATTAACCTCTTGCTATCTATCAAGGTCGGTTAAGTCTCCTCAGGATTTGCCTTGGAACCATAAAGAAAGCCTCTCAGCTCTTGACAGTGTCAGCCATCAGGATGAGTCCCAGCCATTGCTTGACCAAGCTGCTTTCTGTGATAGCTTGGGAGATTTTTCTCTTTCTCCTGGTGACTCTCCTTAGGCACACTGTATATCTTAGATCATCTTCCCCTGTGGTACCACAGTCTCCTTGGTCAGAAAACCAGGGGCTCACAGAGTATAGGATGTCACAGAAAAGGTTCCCTCATGACCTGGGTTTTAATTGACTTTAACTGACTTTAATTTCCAGTGTCAAAATACTGGTTATCCTCTTTGCCCAGTTACCTTTCTAGATTTGGTCTCTAAATCTCAGTTGTTGAACATCTATAAGAAAACAGGGATAACATTACAGTATAATAAAGCAGTAAGCTTAACATTACTACCTCATCTGAATATTAAGCACTTTAGAACATAAAATAGAACCATTGTTTTTATCATCTATGGATGTCGTAGTATTTAAATCCCTATAGAATGTCAACAGTTGCATAGTTTATGTAGAAAATTAGAAATCAAAACCATACATAATATTGTAGCATGACAATTATTATGGCATTTTGTGACATATTTAAATGTCTATCTTAATATTGAGCAGAGTAACATACAGCATAATGTCACAAAAATTTTTATTTAAAAAAATTAACATTTGACTGGTGACCTCATGTTGGTTTGACTTGAACCTCCTACCACAAGTAGCTAGAGCACAGGAGAAAGGCAGATATCTGGATCTTATCCGATGGCCCAGTCTGTGCTGCATTCTAACTCCTCCCTGGGTTTGATAAGGTCCTCGCTGTTGTGCAGGGGTTTCTTCGCTTGACAGCTGAGAAGACTCTGAGAAAAAGTCAGAGGTAAGCCTTCTCGTCATCAAACGGGGGTGACCCCAGCAGCAGCCAGCGAGGCCTGCACCAGTGACCTAAGTGATCAGCAAGGTGTCTTCCTGGTGGATGCACCAGAAATGTTGCAGGAAAATTCCCAAGCCATACCAAACCAAAAGGAAGACTCTTTGTACCAAGGAGATAAGAAGGCAGTGTTTAATCTTTACACCAGTGAATTGTTTAATCTTCACGCCAGTGGGCTGTTGTAGTATAATTCCTCAAAGGCAACGGCCAGGAGATTTGTTTTGGATGCTGTGTTTCAAGAGCCTGGACAAAGGCTTCTTTCCAGTGTTTCCCTCCTGTTCTCCTCATACATGTATTAGGAAGTATTACAGGTTCTTGAAATCTTGTACTTCTTTTTGTATTAAAAATATAAATCTAATGGAAATCTAATACTACTTTCAACTTACAGGGTTTTGTAAATTAAATTCTGTTATAAATGTATAATAGATTATTCCATATATATGAGTTTATATATAATGTCATCTAATTCATTTAATTCATATATAGATAGTATATGTAAAATGTTTAGTACATTATCACCAGGAGGCACTGAAGCAAACATTTTTTAATGACAGATGAAGGTCATAAAGGCAGGCTGACATTTCTGAATACACTCAGGGAGGTTAAGTGGTAGTAAAGAGCTGAACATAAGTGGTAGTTAGGAAATTTTTGTAGCTGTTACTTCTTTCCATATATGAATTATGTTAAAAAATTAAAGCTGAGACCTAGGCTAGATGTACTATGTCCTGGCTTCTTTGGTGCCCAGCATGGCTGCACATCAATAAAAGCCCCTGGAATTCAGCAGGCCAAATTGGTGTTTACTTTCCTTAAAATTTCTCCAAGACTTTAAAGGACCATCACTCTAAAAAGTGGTTGTAGATTCATTTTTAGGTCAATTATTTATTATACTTTACATACTTCCTGCTTTGATCATGTGGGAATAGTAATTCACTCACTTGTTTATGCAAAACATTTTTATTAACTGTCCACTATGTGTCAGCTACTGTTCTAGCCCAGGGGATACCTCAGAAACTAGTGTAGTCAATGTCTCCTGGCAGTTTCAGTCAACAGGGGTGGATGCACCCAAAGAAATAAGCAAACATATATCAGAGTGTTAAGTGCTGAAAGGAACAATAAAGTAGAGTAAGAGGAAAGGGGAATGAATAATCCACAAAGGTGGATGATCTGGATTGGCTTACATATTAAAGTGATATCTGAGTAGAAGTATGAGAGATTTAGAGGAGCTGTAGATAGCTAGAACAAGAAAATTCCACATAGAGGTAACAAATAGTGAAAAGATTCTGAAACAGAAATAAACTTGAAATGTTCAATTTGTGACAGTGTTGATGAACTTGGAGGACATTATATTCGATGGACTAAAACAGGCACGGAAAGACAAATACTACATGACCTCATTTGTTTATAAGTGGAATCTAAAAATTTTAACTCATAGAAGCAGAGAGTTAAATGGTGGTTTCCAGGAGGAAAACTTGGAGCTAGGAGTTGGATGAGGAAATTGAGACATCAGTCAAAAGATATAACATGCAGTAATAAATAATAAATTCAAGATATCTATTGTAATACATGATGAATATAGTTAAGTTAATAATACCTTGTGATATGCATCACAAATCCTAAATTTTGGGTGTTCTTACCACAAAAATGACAACTATGTGAGATAATGCACATATTAATTAGCTTGATTTAGCCATTTCACAATGTATACATATTTTAAAACATATTTCACCACATGATATATGTAAATATAAATTTTTTTAAATAATAGAAACAAGGAATCCTATAACAGGAAAAAAACGGGCAAAGAGGAACATACCAGGAAATGGGCTAGAGAGGGCCAGATAATGTAGCACTTTGTAGGGACAGTGTAGTGACTTTGGTTTTTCATCAGAGTGAGATAGAGAGCTAGTGAGAATTTTAAGAGGAGACATAATGTAATCTGCCTGAAGGTTTAAAAGACTCACTCTGATTGTCTTATCAAGTCTATAGACTATAGGCAGTAGGCTAGGTGTATGTAGGTACAAGGGTAGGCTCAGTGTATGTAGGTAGATGGGCCGAGTGTAGGTAGGTATTGCACCAATGCAGATAGAATATAATGATGACTTGTGCCATGTTCTGGGTACTCTAGCTATGTAACTAGTTACCCCAAACATAGTGGCTTAAAACAACCATTTTTATGCACATAGATTTTGTGGGTTTGGAATTTGGAATTTGAAAAGAAAGCAGATATCTGTGTTCTACAATATCTGGGGTCCCTGAGAACCCCAAACATGGGGATGATTCAATAGCTAGAGGCAAATACTTCGTCTCAAAATAAGGTTAGAGAAAAAAATGAGCTTTGAGGATGATAGCTAATAAATGAAATGTTACCTGGATGGAGACAAGGAGTCAAGAGTGTAGAGATTAACTATATTGTTAATAGAAGATTGACAGCAAGCAGATTTGCATTAATGTGAAGGATTGAGATAAATTGATGATACAAGAGAGGGAGGGCTTAACAGTAGGAAGCAATGTAAGAAGAGCTATGATTCTGAGGCCAAATGGTCTCTGATCAGAACAGCATACCGTGTATTAGGAAAGAAGACTGAGAATGAAAGCAAGATTCAGCTTCATTGGTAAAATTGATGACAAGAGGGTCCGAGTGTTCGTATTTGCTTGCTTCTATTTTCTCCTTAAAGATAAGGTCATTGGCAGAGACTGAGAGCAGAAGGGGTGACATAGTGAGCACAGAAAGAAAAGATGTAACATGTTCATTTTGGAGAGTAAGAGATGTCCTATATTTGTCCAGAATACTGAAGTGTAATCACAAAATTAAAGTGAGACCAATTTGGCAATGCTGTGTGTTTTTCTCCAGCAGCTTCTGTTGCCTAGATATGGCCACAGAAAAGGTAAGTAGTTGGGTTTAAACAATATAAGACTTTTTCTGGAGGTGAGACTGTGAAAGAATATATCAGAATCATGAAAAAATGAGGGGGAGGCCAATGGATAGGGGGTTTTGGTGATGTCAAAGAATTGGAAGGACAGAAAATTATGGGCCAGTGATCTACAAGTAGAGGAAATATCAAGTAGAAATTTGAAATAAATCCCACTTTGTTATGGTATACTCTGCTGGATTTGCTTTGCTAATATTTAGTCTAGGACATTTTTGTTACATCTGATGATGGATCTGGGTTTGCCAGCCCACCGTCGAACTTTCCCAGGCTTGTCTCTCTCTCTCTCTGACATAGAGGAAGAAAAATCAGAAGTCACAATGCAGAGCAAAAGTAGATTTACTGCAACAAATTTATTTATCGCAGAATCAGTTCAAAGCCACTCGAAGGAGTGGAGGGCCCAGAGCTGGGTGATCGCTGGTTATAGGAGAGCAGTCCTATCTTTATGTGAAAGGGGCCATCTCCACCCACCTAGAAGGACTGCACTTAATTGGTTAACAGACTGATTGCTAAGACTCATTGTCATACATTGCATCAGGGTAATTACAGCATACAGTTTAGGACCGTTTCAGGATGTTCAAACCATAAACAAATGATGAGAACAGTTTTGAGAGATGGCCCAAAGTTATCTACAGGGTAGTGGGCTTGTTGCTTCAGAAGTAAAACCAAAAAATGCCTAGTCTTAGTCACAGAGGATAGTTTTTCCTCTCCCTTCTGAAAGGGCCTGTGTCCTTTACTATAACCTTACCTAAGGCTCCCATTTTTCCCTAAATTTTCATCTCTGTACACAAGAAATCTTGGTCTATAATTTTCTTTTCTTTTGTATTCCTTTTTCTGGTTTCAGTATAGAGGCACGATCTCTTCCTAGAATGAGTTACATATTGTACCCTCTGCTTCCGTTTTCTCGAACATTTTTTGGAGAGTTCATATAATTTCTTCCTTCTTACTTAGTAGAATTCACCAGTGAAACCATGTGGGCCTGGAACTTATTAAGAGGATTATTATTTTTCAATTTTCTTAATAGATAGAGGCCTATTTAGAGTATCTATTTCTTCTGTGAGTTTTGGTAATTTGTGCAGAGACTGAATGCAATGTTTGAAATAGTGATTTTTTTTTTTTTTTGGTACCAGGGATTGAGCTCATGACCTCGTGCTTTCTGGACAGGTGCTTACACCACTGAGCTAAATCCCCAGCCCTGAGATAGAGATTTTGAGAGGTACTAATATCAGTGATGATTAGATC
>RJWT010021954.1:0-17408 GCA_004365215.1 Cuniculus paca
AAAAAAAAAGAAATACCTAGTACCACATACCTATAATTCCAGTACTCAGGAGGCTGAGGCAGGAGGAGCACCATGAGTTCGAGGTCAGTGTGACAAAATGAGCTCAAGGCCAACCTGAACTGCACAGTGAAACCCTGTCTCAAAAAGACCAAAAAGATAAAAAACATGAACAACAACAAATCTTCACTTGTCCATGAGTCAATAGCTTCCCAAAGTAATAAACCAAGAAATAGCAATCAAGAAACAAAGCAAGTGAAAGAGCAAAAGAGCAATTTTATGGTACTTAGAAATGTGGAAGTAGCCAGGCATGGTGGCACACTCCTGTAATCCCAGCACTCAGGAGGCTGAGGCAGGAGGATCGTTGCAAGTTCGAGACCAGCCTGGGCTACAAAGTGAGCCCAAGATCAGCCTGAACTGCACAGCAAGACCCTGTCTCAAAGAGAAAAAAAAAAAAAGGAAATGTGGATGTAAAACCAGAAGACACTAGTTGAGTTAAAAATAGACTGATTGAAGGACTATGGCTCAGTGGCATAGCACAGCCCCTGCATGCGTGACATGCATGACGCCCTACGTCCAATTTCCAACATGGTTAAAAAAAAAGAAAAAATGAATTAAAAAAAATAGATTGGTTGAGATATGGCAAAATATCCTGCTTTAAATTAAGCTTTGTAATACTATTTACTTTTTATTATTATTTAATAAGTAGGTAGCAGCAGAAATTAACTATAAAAAGACAAATACAAACTTACACAAAATTATAGACTATCCAGAAAAATACAAATGAAATATAAGTTTCCTATATATCTGCCAACCAAAAGAAACTGTTCTGTGCCTATACGGCAGTATTTTAGTTTACAAACTTGATTTTCTCCACAATTCTGGTCACAAACCAAGTTAGACAAGAATCGTATCAAATTCAGTGGCTGGATTCAAGGTTGACGTTATGGGGAAAGTTCTCGTCCAGTGCAGTTTGTGACCAGAATCATGGAAAAAATTGAGTTCATGAACTGAGGCACCACTGTATTTAATCTTCATATTTAATTAGTTCCTTCTAACTGTGGCAACTAACATTTTCACTTAATTTTTTATAGGCCTTTTCTCACTAATTATACATATAACTACAAATGTATCTACAACATGGGAAACAAACTACTGTGGACCAAGTTTTAAACATGATCTTAAGTAATGCACTCTATTAGGGTAGAGTTAGTCACACCAATAAAAGCACAAGAATATGTAATTATTTGCTTTGTTCAAAATTGAGTAGGAATTAAATTCCTTCTCTGGAAAAAATAAGATTGTTTACAACAGAAATTAGTTTGTTCTGTCCAAACATTCCTTTGCCTTGAGAAAAAGATACGTAATTATAAAAAATAAATTACAAATGATCCCTAATTTATTTCTTAATAAAAAAAATAAATAACTGCTACTTTCTTAATAGCAAGACTTTTTCTCCAGTGGTAACTGATATTACCTTTGGAATTGAAAAAGGTACCTTTACATTCCTTTTTTTTATTTGTTTGTTTTTTACCAGGGATTGAACTCAGGACCTCACATTTGTCAGGCAGGCACTTTATGCTGCTGAGCTAAATTCCTGGCCAACTAGAGAATTTTTTTTTTTTTTTTTTTTGCAGCACCGGGGATTGGACTCAGGACCTCATTCTTGCCAGGCAGGCACTTAGGCCACTGAGCTAGATACCCAGCCCTTACCTTTATATTCTTAAGAAACTAACATCAAGCCAGGTGTGATAGTGCATGCCTGTAATCCCAGCACTCGGGCGGGTGAGGCAGGAAGACTGCCATGAGTTTGAGGCCATCCTAGGCTACACAAGCGAGTTCAAGGCTGGCCTGAACTACAGTGAGACCCTGTCTCAAAAAAAAAAAAAAAAAAAAAAAAACTAACATCATTGCTCTGAATGTAAAATAGCAAGGGTGTAAACAGTTCACATATTTGACAATAACACTTGTTTTCACATCTTTTGCAGGTTTCACACTATGATAAAACTGTATCTACTTGTCAGTCTTTGTGAAGTCTTTGTTCTTTCATTCAGTAATTACTGAACATCTATTATGTGCCGGGCACTGTCCTGGGTACCAAGGATTTGGTAATAAGCAACCAGATGCCTTCTCAATCCCTCCTTGACACTTGAACAAAAATATACTTTTATTGGCAATACAAACACAAGTACACAACACACACCTCTACTTTCAAGAATAATTACAAAAGTAAAGGACAAAGAGGAAGAGCAAAGTACAATGCAAATAGACAATTGTTTTAGTTAGGGCAAGCCTCTGAAGAAGTGATACTGTATTTAAGCAGACACCTGAATGAAGTGAGGAGTGGGGAAGCAGTGGGGAAAAGGAATATAGAGAGAAAAGACTGAGATGTCAAGAGATCAGGATGCACTTGACCAGCAAAAAGTCCAATGTGTTGAGAATGAAATCAGCAGTGGCAGCAGCAGGAGATGATGTAGGAGAGGTAACTGGGGGCCAAATCTGAGGGCCTTGGCAGTCCAGATAGACTCTGAATTTGCTCTAATGGTGATACCATGACCCTGAGGTCTTAAAAAGATCACCCTGCCTGCTGTATAGATAGGTTATATAAGGTAGTGAGGGAAGGAGACAAGAAAACTGTGAGATTATAGGAGTCCAGGCAAGAAACACTGGTAGTTCAAACTACAGCAGGTGGGTAAGAGGGTGAGATGTGCTCTGACATGCTCTGATGGCTGATCCAGTATAACCTGCTGATGGATAAAGGATGAGAAATGAGAAAATCATGGACAATTCTTAGATACTCGACCAAAGCAACAGGTGAATGGTGGTGCCATTACTAAGCTAGGGCTGACTGGTAGGGAATTAAGTCTGAGTGGCAGAAATCAAGACACCTATTTTGGACATGTTAAGTGTGAGGTAATCAGTCAACATTCGAGTCAAGTTAAGGCCCCTTAAGTCAGCAGATCCGTAAGTCAGCTGTTTGGATGTCAGCTGAGGTTGAAGGTTTGATTCCAGTGGTGCCTCAGTTCATGAATTTTGTTCCATGATTCTGGAAAAGATGTTCGTCACCTGACACAGAGTTCACAAACGAAAACAAAATTTTGCCAAATGCTTCTGTTTGCAAACCAAATCGTTCACAAACAAGAGTGTTCATGAACCTAGGTATCACTGTAGTTAAAGGTAAGGATTATATAACATCTGCTAGGGCATGAGGATGGAAGAAAAATAGAACATGGCTACAGATGGTCCAGAGACCCATCATAAAGAGGTCAGGAAGGGGAAAGGAAAAGACCAGTGAGGTACCTCGGGGGCTAAGAGGAGTGTTTCCAGCAGTAGACAGGGATCCCTTGAGTTATAGCTACTAACGAGTAAATTAAGGTGAGGTACCTCGGGGGCTAAGAGGAGTGTTTCCAGCAGTAGACAGGGATCCCTTGAGTTACAGCTACTAACGAGTAAATTAAGGATTGGATTTGGTGACTTTGATAAACATGACTTTAATAGAGTGATGCAGAAGAAAGTTTTATATACGTTCAAGAGAGAACTGCAAGATAACTGGTATAGAAAACTCTCATGGAGCCGGGCGTGGTGGCTCACGCCTGTAATCCCAGCACTTGGGAGGCTGAGACAGGCGGATTGTTGTGAGTTCAAGACCAGCCTGACCTACAAAGTGAGCTCAAGGCCAGCCTGAACGGCATAGTGAAACCCTGTCTCAAAAACAGGGCTGGGGATCTAGCTCAGCGGTCTAAGCACCTGCCCAGCAAGCGCAAGGTCATGAGTTCAATCCCCGGTGCCGCAAAAAAAAAAAAAGAAAACTCTCATGGTGTCTTACTTTAGGGATGATACAGTTGAGTATGGTATCCCTAGTATCTTGCTAACTCTTGGCATGCAGTAACTGAACTGAGTTACAGAATGTCAAATCTGAAAGTTCCTAATACTTCAAACTAAATCAAGAAACCCAAACAGCCAAGAGCTCAACAGTTTCCTGCATACTTCAATAATTCCTACCCTCCATGAGAACGAACTGCAGAAATAGGAGATTCTTTCTCTTCTTTTTTTTTTTTTTTTTTTTTTTTGCAGCACCAGGGATTGAACTCACGACCTTGCGCTTGCCAGGCAGGCGCTTAGACCGCTGAGCTAGATCCCCAGCCCTTCTTTCTCTTCATTTTTAAACTGCCTGATTATATACCTTTTCTTTCTTTCACTCTTTCTTTCTTTCTTTTTTTTGGTACCACGGATCAAACTCATGATTTCACACTTGCCAGGCAGGCACTTGTGCCACTGAGCTATATCCCCTGCCCCATAGCATTTTGATTAGAGGCTGAACTAAGAAATAAAACAAAAGCCTTCCCTTTCTGCTCCCTAATTTCCTAGAAGTTATGTTAACTAAAAGTTAAGAAACTGACAATATGCTAATTGAAGAGATTAACACACAGTAAAATTTTAAGGAGATGTTTAAAAAAAACTAAAAGAAATTATAAACATGTCAGCCAGGCATGGTAGTGCATAGCTATAATCCCAGCAGTGAATGAGGCTGACGCAGGAAGATAGTAAGTTTGAGCCCAGCCCTGGGCAACTCAGGGACCTAGTAAGCTACTGGTTTAATCCCACGTACCAAAAAAGAAAAGTGAAAAATGTCACCAAGGAGTTTAAAAAACAAAAACAGAAACAAAAGCTGAGTGTGGTGGCACAGGCCTGTAATCCCAGCGCCTGGAATGCTGAGGCAGGAGGACTGCTGCGCGTCCCAGGCCAGTGTGAGCTACACAGTGAGTTCAAAGCCAGCCTGAACTACAAAGCAAGACCCTATCTCCAAAAACCAGCAGTCTAGTTATTTAAACAAAATATTTCAAAACCTCTGCTAAGAGCTTGTAACAATCAAACATTTCCAGTATGCAGGTATCTTTCTCTTTTTCAAAGTGCAGCAGTGAAGCCCTTTGTGGAACAGACACATACCCAGAAGACTTAGTTTCCTACCTGACATAACGTCTTCTGCTAACTCCTTTTCTCTTTCAATTTTTTCCTCTAGAGTTGAAATGCAGAATTCATAGCCAGCAAGAGCAAATTCTTGTCTGTGAAACAAAGATAAATAATCAGTCATTTATCTCAAATTCTTCTTTTGACCTCATCTTTTCCATCTCAGTAAAAGAGGGACTTTGCTTAATGTCTCTTCAGGCTGTCATTCTACCACTGCTCAGAAGTTTCATTTTTCTTAAAGTCACCTATTTAAGGTAAATTTAAGACATAAAAAGGTAACAGTGCTGCCAAAATTTTCATAGCTAGTGTAACTGGCAGTCTTTCAGCACGTGCTATTAACAGTTTGACAAGAGTCAATTACTCCACCTGTCAAAGTAATTCACTGTGAGGGAGCGCCTTGCACCTGGTCTAGGTAATATCACCTGCACAGAGCAAGGCTCAGACTCCACACTAGAGGTGAATCAGCTCACTCATGCACAGGAGGACTCACTTTAGGCCCTCATGCAGCTTCTGGGGAGCTCTGATTACTTAATACTTAACCCAAGCTTTAGGTCTTAGATAAAAGTCTCTTACAGAGCCAGAACTCCTAGCTATGGTATGGGAAGATATTTAGCTCAACTCTGTAGCCCTGAATCAATAGTCAACTAGTGAGGGCATCCAAGCAAGCAGATTCATTCTGCTGTCCATTTCAACAGAGATGCAGAGAGCACAGCAGACAATTCCTTCTCCATACAGGAGTTCAGCTTTCATTCTTTTCTTACCAGAAGTGCCATTACAAGGCTCACTATTCTCTAGTACTTTACAAGGGGAGCTCTGATGGTCTTGCTGTTCTACTCTGTTCTCAGAAGAACAGAACTGTCTGCTTCCTACACTGGACTTAAACCTTAAGAGAAGGGACAATCTCTGGCCAGGATATGAGGGAGGAGGCTGCCACAAGAGGTCCCCAGTGACAGCAAAAGATCTACAAGCAACTCTTCTTTCCTACTCACACCAGACTTTCTAAGTCTCAAGACCTAGCTATGGCTTTTTCTAAAAATCTCATGTTTCTCAAAAGTATAGAATAACTTACAGGATAATCATTAATGGATACCTCAATGGCTCTGACCTCTGCAAGACCAATTATCAATCTATCTTATTTGCCAGTGTTATTGGCTGTAAGCTCCCTATTCCAGGAGTTCAGACTTCATCCTGTTTGATACTCCTCTAGGGAAAAATGACCCCAGCTGCAAATGCTCCTTGGCACCAGTCGAACTCAAAGCTCCTCAAAGTCCTGAAATCACAGCCTCTCAGAAGTCCTAGCCTGTTAGTATGGGATCAAGTTGCAGGGATAAGCAGGTCCTGCTAAGAATGAAGGAGCTGGTGGTGACTCATGCAGCAGGGACCAGTGTGAGGGCTTTTGGCTTCAATGAGCACCCTTTGTACAATATTTGGCTTGATACAATGTCACTCTGAACCTCCAACTTCTGCAGCAACTAACACCCTAAAGGAAGCTTGCCTTAGTTCTCTCTCTAAACTAGTGATCCTCAGAATATAAATCTTTAGAGTTCTCTACTATACCCTGCTTCATCTTGGAACTCCACCTAGAGACTGACAGGAATGAAAGGCCCTCACTGCCAGTGTCCCAGGTTTTGGCTCATATCCAAAGCTTTCCTGTAGAGCTGGCTGTCTCTTCTTCATAACTCAGACTCAACAACTACTTTAAAAGTAGCACCCACTTCCTGACTTGCTTATATAAAGGCCCCACCCCTGCCTGTTTCTGGCTATTTTCTCTTCCAGTAACCTATCATCTCTACATACTCTTAAGCCAGTAGCCAAGTTACTTAAACAGAACATCTTAATTCTAAACCCTCTGCACAGGCCTTAAAAACAGCCACTTATTTTCTACAATGGATAACACAATAAGCAACAAGATACTCCCACAGTGACTCTCACCACTTACCTTCATACCTAACTTCCTCTTTTGCTGATGCCTATATTAGTGTTGTGGCTTCTTCAAAATCTATCATTCTCCATAGCTTTTCTAGTGCTCTCTCCACTGAAGAGCTAAACTATAGTTCCCACTCTAATGTCCCATCTCCTTTCAAACCAGAACAGAAAACTGATTAGCTTTATCACAGGGTAGCCTGATGTGTGAGGACTGTGCTTCACACAGCAGGTTAATGCCAAAACAGCAAGAGTGAAAAAGGAAAAGCCTTAGAACTGCAAAGGGGGTGGGGGGACAATTGGAAATATGACACCCAATTTTCTGGAGCCCACAGATGACTTTTAAGTAAATGATTATGTAACATCTCATGGGTCAGAATCTTCTGCCCATAGTGTTATTCCCTGACTGCTAGATTCTGACTACTTACCTATTCTGAGCAGCATAGATACTGGCCAACTTGAGGGAGATTTCAATTATTGCATTGTCTTCCTGTTGGGACAAAGAAAAAGAAATTCATGATGAATAAAATTTTCTCATGGAATATTTCATATCAACTTCTAGGATGACTTCAGCTTCAAAGTCACACAGTCTTGGGCCAGGGATCTAGCTCAGTGGCCGAAGCACCTGCCTGGCAAGTGTGAGCTCGTGAGGTCAATCCCCGGTGCCACAAAAAAAAGTGTCACACAGTCTAATCTTTCAAGGAAATTAGCCAACTGTGAATTCCTCAGCAACCATGCTTCTGAAATAGTGAAACAGACCTTTTCATAAAGGTCTAGGAGCAAAAAATCTACTTCTTTTGGTCAAAGCGATATGCTGGAGGATGGAAGAGTTTTCTGGAGTGTGACTATTTTGCAAACTGCTTCAGTAAGGGACCAGTAGTACACAATGTCCTTACCTGCCTCATACCCCCTCCAAGCAGGTAACTCATTGTTGCTTTAAAAAGTTGTTCTGCCTAAAAGGATAAGGAAAAGATTTTTCCTTTACTTGTGCCCCATTATCTATTATGACCATGAATTTTAAGTACCACTCTGATATATCATTCCTTGTAAACACACACTGACAAATATGGAAAACAGTATTCCTGTAAAAGTATGAACCAAAATGTCAGGGCCCCATATCCTATATACCTTAAGCTACTCTTTGATGAGTAGAAACCAACTTCAGAGATTAACTTCTCATCCGAATTGTTGCAGAAGAGACTGCTAATTGTCCCAATATTCCACTCTCCTATCACTGTAGTTACAAAATCTTCTTGATTTTCAGGAGATCAGCTTTCTTTTGAACTAGGAATGATCATATAAAACCCTAGCCAAGAATTGCAGATAGAAAGAATATGAACAACTTTTAAACCATATTTTATAAGGATGCTACTTGCCCTTCATCCTCTTCTTCCCTGAGAGGCTGGAGGTGAATCAACTCACCCTTGCACAGGAGGACCTATCTTAGAAAAAACCTTGTTTCTGCATAAGACACCAGAGATGCCTAAATTGCCCCTTAGTCCTTAGCCTACCCATAGAACAAAGCATTAAAAAATAAATACACCATTTAAAAAAAAAAAACACCTATATTGTGGAGTCTCTTTGTGACAGGAGCTTAGCCTATACTCTTACTGCTATAGTTCCCTTGAAGCTAGCACCTCACAAATTCAACTTTTTTTTTTTTTTTGAGACACAATCTCACTATGTAGTGCAGGCTGCCCTTGAACTCACTATGCAGCCCAGGCTGGCCTCAAACTCACGGTGATCCTCCTGCCTCAGCCTCCCAAGTGCTGAGATTACAGGCATGTGCCATCACATCTAGCTACGAATTCAAGATGATTTACAAGATGATTTACTTACATTTTCAAGTTGACCTCGTATAAATGCTAAATTGGCCATCTGAAAGCAAATTACAAATTGTTGTTCAGTTTAGAACATTGTATGCGTATTTGAAAACCTGTAAACTAGGGATTTCCTTTGCTTTCACCCTTAAATTAAAATGATAGTTAAAAGTAGAGAAAAATATATCACCAGTTAATCTGCTAGCTCAGTACAGCAATGGTGTAAGAAGTAAATACTTTGTTGCATATATCCTACTGATAACCAAATCTAGGTCTATTCATTGTTGAAGCAACAATTGAGACATCCCTTATAAGTGACCCTGCCAGGGATTTACAAAAGAAAAGAGGAAAAAAAAAAGCTTAGGATGTCCTCATCCTAAAGATCAGAAACATAAAATCAACAAAATACTCCTTCCCCACATCCACCCTTCCTCATCAGTAGCTCCAAATGGTTAGGACAATTACCAAATCATAAGTATAAGTGATGGCCTTCTTGTTGTCACTCTGATAGGCAAGGCGAAGAGCATCATGCAAAATCAGCTCAGCCTCTTCTGGCTCATCTTTCATAATGCTCAACTAAAAAGAGAAGACAAAATAATATTATGTGAAATACAACCATAGCAGATGCAAATACTATCAGACAAAAGTAGATATAGGTATGTACGCAATTCACAGAAACAAGCTATTCATCAGAGATTTACTGAATGCCTACTATGCAGGAGGCATTATGTTTATGCAGGTGACAGGAAAGGTCAGCCTCCCACGCAGCAAAGTGAGGCCACATAATGAAGTTTTGCCCAATGGATACAGGCAGAAAGAATGTGAATAATCTTTACATTATATTTCATAAGGAAACTGCCTGTCCTTCATCCTATTTTTCTCTTCCTGAAGGCTGGAAGAGATCCTGGGGGAAAAGTGAGCTTGATTACAACTCAGGATAAAGAGTTATGAAAAAAATAAAACAAAAAATTTTTAAAAAACAATAAAAAAGTGAGGATCTCCTCCAATGGGAGTCCGAAAAGTCTTCTAAGAAAGTGAGCTAAACTAAGGAAGAATGAAATGAGTCAACTAAATAAGGAACTGGAGCAAATGCGTCAAAGAGAATGAAGAAAACCCTTTAGGCCAAGAGAATGATTCTTTAGAAGACATACAAGGAAAGAGATGTGAAAGAATGATGATAATGATGATTAACTGAAGTATTAGTGCAAAATGAGTAAGTGAGAAAGGCTGGTTTAAATGATGTTAGGGTTTTATAGTCACAGAAGGGATCTTAGGTTTTATCCTGAGTGTAGTATGTAATTCAGAGTTTTCAGGTGAAAAGGTGATATAATCTGGTTCACATTTTTTAAAACATCACTTAGTTTGCTGTATGCAGAATGAACTGTAGAGGGGAGGAGGGCAGCACAGACTACCAGTCTGCAAGTTTGCTTTCGAGTCAAAGGAACTACAGTTTTGGAACAGATTTGGGAAATATTTTTTAAAATTTGGTGGCACTAAGAATTATTGCTGTGCATTGGAAAATAATATTAAGCTACAAGGTTTAAGAATGACTATGAGGCTAGGCGTGGTGGCACCAGCACTCTGGGAAGCTGAAGCAGGAGGATCGACATGAGTTCAAGGCCAGCCTGGGCTACCTAGTGACTTCAAGGCCAGCCTGAACTATATAGTGAGACTGTGTCTCAAAAAACAAAAACAAAACAAAAGAAAAAGAACGACTATGAGGATCCTAAGCCAAGAAACTGACGGCAGTAAACAGAAGATGGCGAAAGAATAATTTAAAATCAAGTTTTAAAATCAAGAGTTTAGTTTTGGGTACACTGAGTCTGAGAGATAATGGGGGGCCTCCGGTGGAGATGGCATGTGAGTAGCACACTGTCGTCTGAGAGTATCAGTTTCAACACTGTTGCCATCAAGTTGGTATTCAGCCCAGTGAAACAGATGAGCTATCCTGAAGAGGAGAAAAAACAGGACGCGGAAGAAAGTAATTTAGAAAAGCAGGCTGCACAACCAACACCAAATTGCATTTTCAGAATGCCGTATATACAGTATGTGCAAAATGATGTCATTTCAGTTTTGTTAACTGATAAGCACAACTACAAAACATTCTTGATAATTTGGATCAAAGAGTGATACCTAGGGGGCCATCTCCACCTACACTTGAGACTGCAGCAGTTTTGCCTGCAAGCTTTAGAGACAGACCGGCCTAGATGGATCCCAACCCCCACACCAATGACCCAAGTAATTCTGGGGAATTTTACCATCGGAACCATTATCCACGCTTCGGTAAATTGAAGGGAGTAATGCGCAACAGCAAGGCCGCCAGACCTCGTCCACAAAAGACTACGCGCTTGGCCGGGGATCTAGCTCAGCAGCCTAAGCGCCTGCCTGGCAAGCGCGAGGTCGTGAGTTCAATCCCCGGTGCCGCAAAAAAAAAAAAAAAAAAAAAAAAAAGACTACGCGCTCGCCGAGCTGCCTCACCTTGGCTCGTTTCAGCAGCTGTATGATCTCCGCCTCGGCCTCATCCACCGCGTCTTCGGCGGCGGCCCCTCCTGCTCCCTGATGCTCTTCCCCGTCTGCCGCAGCAGGCCTCGAAAACCAGGCGAGCGCTGCGGGAAGGGGCTCTGAGGTCACCGGACCCGGCCCGCGCCCCTGCCCGCCCAGTCGGTCCCTCCCGGCACGCGCCCCCTCACCTGCCAACAGAGGCAGCAGGCCCGGGCTCCGGCCGTGCGGCGCAACTCGGGGGGGCGGCACCAACACCTCGAGCTCCTGGCTTTCTGTGGGCCCCGGGAACAAGCGCGCCGAGCAACCCCGGTAACGCCGCCCCGCGGCCCGCAGAAGGCCTCGCCCCAGCGTCCGGCTCAGGAGGCGGAACATGCTCCAGCCGCGTCCTCTGCGCACTGCAGGCCCTGCGGGATCCCGGGACGCCCCGCCCCCTGCGCCGAGCGGCCGCCGGATTGGTCGGGCCGTGACGTCCGAGCTGCGTCAGCGTTTTGTCCGCATGCGTGGTGACGCACGCCAACGTCACTCCCTCAAACTCCACCCTCCGTCGGAAGAGGGCGTCGCTGAATGGCCGGGAGGTTTGAGTCTGGTGGTCCGCTGTAAAGCGGGCAGCCTTTAGCTCTATGGCCGTCGCGTTACCGGCAGTCGTAGAGGAGCTGCTGAACGAGATGGCCGCGGCAGTGCGGGAATGCGCGCGAAGTATGGGCCTTAGTTATGCGTGGCTGCGGCGTGGGCCGTGGCTCTGTGGGGCGTGGGTGCGGGGGTGGGTGGATTGGAGCATCTAAGCCTGCGGCGTTGGGTTCCGCGCCTTCTCCGTTCGCCATGACTAGGCCTAAGCCCTGTCGTTCTTTCTAAACCCCATAGTCGCAAGAAATTAAAAAAGCAAACTAGTGAAATTTTGGTCAATAAAAGTCGAATCCATTCGGCCGAGGTCCCTTCCTCAGGGAGCGGGCAGGCCAGTGGGGACAAGGGGCCCAGGGCCGGGGAGGTGGAAGCGGCAGTGAGTTGTAAAAAAGTGAAATTTTGAATTTTTAAGCATAACACTTTTCTGACATCTTAATGTTAATTTTCAAATTAATACTCATACATTTTGTTCAGAAAGTAAATACTGTAGGGTCACAGAGTCGCTCGAATGCATAAGCAGTTCTTGGAGTAAATCTGGATGTTGTGAAAGTACCTTTTTTCTTCTGACCAGCAGAGGGCGTTGTATGTCTAAGTCCTCCAAAATTACTGAGAAAGGCAAGGCCCTGAAACAACAAAAAACCGTTTCTAATAAAAATGTATTGAGTAATTAGAGCTACTCTTCTAATGTAATGGTGAACACTCTGTAAATAACCAAATTAGGTCTCAGAACTGCCTTTGCTTATTGATTTTGATGCCTTTTGTGCACTTGGAAAGAACATTTTCAGTTACTGTTTTTAAAGAACTGAGAAAAGTAAGCCAACTTTTCTTCTCCCATTTCAGTCAGTAGTAAGGCTTAAGTAGTAATGCATAAAATATTAGGCCAGCCGTGTAGTCAAACATGTTCTGATTCCAGAAAAGATGGGAGAAAACTCAATCTGTTCCCAGCTCCCACAATGTGTCTTGAACTCTTTAGTGATGACCTGAGAATTTTGAATGCTGTTACTTTACAAAACCATTGTCAGAACTGGTGCCTGTCAGAGTGGGTTAATCCATACATTAACAATCTTGAGGAAGCCCAATAGGTGGCCTTTGTATCCATGGCTTGGTACAGGGACCACTGCCATTGGTTCACTGTTTTCTGCATTTTTAAGATGCCCCCCTCCAGAAGAAATAATAGCTTTATTTAGACTGTAAGCTGGAGAATGAGTTACTACATTGAGCTAAGGATGGAGATCAGCTTCCAAAAGGGTAGTCAGAGATCATCAACCAAATACTCTATATCCCAGCAGCCTTGCAGTTAGTACAATCAATAAAAGACCTGCTGGGAAATATATTAGCTATTGAGTCACCCAAGTGTGTCACACTTACAAAAGGTAGAGGTTTTTCATTGAATGAAATTTCTCCAAAATCCCCCAACCAGAGGTATTAAGGAAATGAAAAAAAAATCACATTTTACAGATCTTAAACTTTTCTTCAGCGTTTAGCTCATAGATCTCCCCATTTTCAAAAAAACGGCTCCTTGCTACCCTTCAGCTATAAGAGCTATCAAGCAGTGAGAGGATGGCCTTTGCTATCCCATGGTAGTCCTCTTCCCGTTTCCCCTAGCTAGTCAGGACTAAATAGCGGGATAAGGCTCAGGAAGGGGTAGCTGGGGCCACGAGGGCAAATTTCCTCCAGTACAACACATGGTAACGGAAGCTTGATGGGAGAGCAGAACTGGTGAAACTTGAAAGGGTCCAGGCCCTGTATTCAGTCAAAGTCACTATTAGAAGAGGAGGAATGCTTACCATGCTTACGGAGTTTGTGCGTCTTTTTATGAGCTTTTTTCTTTTTTAAATTTTATTTTTTGCATCTTTTTGTCCATCAACATTCCTGGGCCCAACATCCCATGAGCCAAAAAGTTCACAGGAGGCATGCCGGGGGCCAGCAATGGGTATGGAGGATAGGGACCTGAGGGTTTTCCTGGGTACCCTGGTTGAGGCACAGGATAACAGGGCCCTTGTGGAGAGAAAGCTGGATTCCAGTGGGGAGCTTCTAGGGGAGGGGAGTGAGCCAGGAGAAAGGCTGGATTGACAGGTGGTGGATGTGGTGAACACAAGATGGGAACCTCCAGGGTACTCGATGTTGGGTAGATACTGGTTTACATCAGGTGTTTGCCCCATCCTTTCTACCACTACCTAGGCTTGATCTGTCCTCTCTACTCTGAATTTTAAAAATCCTGTTTTAGGTAGTCACATACCCTTCCTAACTCTCATTTCTCAGCAGTTCTTTTTTTTTAGATCAAGATTCAGATTTACACTTGCAGGGTAATATATACACTACTCACAGCTGAGCCATGTAGGAAACTCTGATTACTCTTTCTTTCCTGTGTAACTTTTTGGTTTCCCTGGAGTTATAACTGCCTTGGTTTTGTTTGCTTGTTTTGGTTTCTGTATATTTATCCCTAATTCAACCTCAAATTCTTTCCTAGTGTTCTAAATATCCACTCAAAATGTTCAGATGAATGAGGTTTGTATCACTTGAATTTTCTTGAAACTTCTAAAGCCTGCTGGCTTGCCTGCTGTGAACTGACTGATCTCTTGGCTGTCTGAGGTCTTTTTCCCTTCGCTGTTATTACCCTAAAAATTCTTATAACTATGTTGAGTCTTATGTTTAGAATACCCTACAATTTTACTTTCTTGGTTTCCTACCTTATTTTATGGAGCATTTACTCTAGTAGCTTCCTGAACAAGGGGGCATGAGATGGTACTTTTGAGGCTTTGCATGTCTGAAAAAGTTTTTTCTATCCTCACAACCTTAATTGATAGGTTGGCTAAGTATTAAAGTATATGTTGGAAATAATATTTCTTCAGACATCTGCAAGCATTATTCTACCTTCTAGCATCTAGTGTTGCTCCTGATTTTTTTTGTACATGACCTTTATATTCTCTGGAAATTTGGATTACATTTGTCACTCACTACCTGTGGAGGATTGGTTGAAGGACCTCCTGTGGATATCATTGACACTCAAATTCCTTAAATAAAATAGTATATAACCTACATACATCTTCTTGTGTACTTAAAATTATCTAGATTACTCATAATGCATGATATAATGCAAATGATATGTAAATAGGTGTTATACTGTATGGGTTAGGAAATAATGACCAAAAAAAAGACATAGTTTTGTTTTGAGTTTTGTTTTGTTTGCTTTTTTTTGGCATGAAGTTGGTCGAATATACATATGTGGAACTCATGGGTATTAAGGGTCAACTGTATCTTCTCTATAATCAGTGTTCCAGATCTTGTGATGAGGTTTGTTTTTGTTTTTTCATCCTACCACATGGAAATTCATGTGAATCCTTTCAAGCTAGAAATTTTCTTGGGAAATTTTCTTGACTTGATTGATGAGTTCCTCCATCTGTTTTCTCTGTTCTTGTATTTCTGTTACTCAGTTACTGAATGCCCTTTATTGTCCCTCTTAGTGACTTACTCATCTCACTATATTTTATCCTTTTTATTTACTCTATTTCTTGGGAACTTGCTTCAATTATATCTTCCTGATTTTCTATTGCATTTTTAATTTCTGTTGCCTTACTTAATTTACCACTTCTTTTATTTGATTCCTGTATTGTAGCTCATGCCTGTTTTATGATTGCATTAGCTTGTTTTTCTATGATGATATTAATAAAAGATTTGGATTTTTCTCCTGCCATTTTTCTCTAACAGCTCTCTTCTGTTTGTTTTGTTCTGTGTATTTTTTCCTTTGTTGTCTGGTCATCCTTAGTTGGCTGGTCATGTTTAAGAGTGGAAGGCTGTGATTGCGGAGGAGCTTACAGATGGCCTGTGTCACTAGGCTATTCAGTTAGAGAATCTACTCCAATGTCACTCCTCCTGGGTTGGTCAGGTTCCCCAGCAAAAAGCAGATCCTGCCTAGAGGGTGAAAGCCTTATTATTTGTCTTATAAGAGCTGTGTTGGGGATGACAGCAAGAAGTCCCCCTGTTATTTATGTGATGCTGTTAGTGCCACCATACCTAGTATGTGGAACTGGTCCAGATATTGTGTGTCTGAACATCTCCAGAAACATGCCTAGTCTTTTGCCAGAATGAGGGTGCAGCAGTAATCTACAGCTAAGGAGAGCAACTGGGATCAAAATGAGTTCAAGCCCAGCCTGAACTACATAGTGAGACCCTATCTCAA
The DNA here is from genome assembly GCA_004365215.1 of Cuniculus paca. Taxonomy (NCBI): domain Eukaryota; kingdom Metazoa; phylum Chordata; class Mammalia; order Rodentia; family Cuniculidae; genus Cuniculus; species Cuniculus paca. Next base: position 16,012 of record RJWT010021954.1, read on the forward strand.
AAAAAACCAAAACTAAAAAAAAAAAAATTTATTTTAGTGTCCTTGCCTGATTCTGGCCTCCAGAGCTAGATGCTACCACCAATTTCTGAAGGTTTCCTTAGTTGAGGGCATGGTGAGGGGCAGATATGGGGTGGAGGGGTGTGTTCTGGAATATCAGTTAAGTTGGCACCTGGCTGTTCCTATTAGTAGCTTAAGGATTCATTTTTCTCAGGTCTCATAAATTATTTTTCTCTCCTCTATAGCTTCCAAAGTATTTTAACTGATGGTTTCTCCCTGTCCTCATCCTTGGGAGTTTATACCTTTATTTACCTATTTTTATACGTGGTACTGAGGCTTGAGCCCAAGGTCTTCTTCGCATTGAGCTACATCCCTAGCCATTTATTTATTTATTTATTTAGAGACAGGATTCACTAATTTGAGCTTATGAGCCTACTGCCTCAGCTTCCCAGGGTGCTAGAAGTGCAGGGATACACCACCAACCATGGCTCATACTTTTTAAAAAATTCTTAAAAATTACTGTTTTAGTGGGATTTGAGGAAGGAATAAAGTTAGATATATGTCAAGTTAACAATCTTATAATCAAGGTATACTCTTTGGTTATAGTTTTTTAAAAAGATTTTTATGTTTATGGTCACTAGTTTAACATGGTTAACCTTTTTTCCATTCTCATTTTACAGTTCCTGATGACCATCTTTTATCGTAAGTACACACCTTAAGACCTAAATCTTTTCAATAGCAACTTTTGGTTTTTAAAAATAGTCTTACTAAACTAGGAACAGTTTTTTAATATGGTTGTTAAAAATCTTTCAGATGAATGGCCACATAATACTGAATAATGTAAGTTACTACTACATTGTCCTATTTGCTGGTCCTGTTTAACACTATTGTAGAAATTGTAACTTACAATAACACATGGAAAAAACAAGTATAGCTATCTTCAGAGAAAGACAGTTATTATTTGCAGATGATATAACTACTTTTTAATGGTTTTATTTATTTATTTATTTATTTATTTGTCTTTTTTGAGACAGGGTCTTGCTATGCAGTTCAGGCTGGCCTTGAGCTTACCTTGTAGGCCAGACTGGTCTCGAACTCACAGCGATTCTCCAGCCTCAGCCTCCCGAGTGCTGGAATTACAGGCATGCGCCACCAAACCTGGCAATATAACTATTTTAAAAACAAAATAATAAAAACTATAAAAATACCAAAATAAAAAATCATTCTATTTCACAAAATCAAAAACTATAATTATATTCTCAATAGCAACAAAAAAGTGAAAGCTACCTATAAATGACACTTGCATATTTTTCTATAAGGATTATATAGATGAAAAATCACTATTTTAAAAGCAAAAAAATGCAAATAGCCAAAAACTTTGGGGGAAATGATAAATCTTA
>RJWT010021956.1:0-17380 GCA_004365215.1 Cuniculus paca
GCAGAGAAATCTTCAGTAGCCTGGAGCGCAGGAAAGGCTACTGCACATGTGCCACTGTTACAATTTTTCAAACACTGAACTGTATGATTTTGGAGATACTATGACTTCCCATAAGTCATTCAAAATCTTTAGCAGATTAAGGACTTAAGTCCTGCTGGCCTAGAGATGGTCTGAGAACCACTACCTGAGTTAAATCCAACCACACTGTCTGGTCCCTACATAGGCCAACTGAGCCTCATTTCCAGTGCTAAGGATAAGCTGCTGTCTTCAGATACTATTCCAAGTTGGTCAGGGACAGAGTCACAATTCAAAATGTCTAACTCTTGGGCCAATCTGGCCCAAAAGGAAGCAGAATTTATGCATTCATTTTGCAATAGACCTTGAACACCTGCTGTGTGCTAGGGGCTGCATCTGAAGATGGCTGAGACCTAATTCCACAGGCCTGTCGAGCCTTGTGTGTGCCGGGTTTCCGAAGGACAACAGTAGCTCTGGCATGTGCCCCAAGAGTCCTGGACGGACGGATGGGTAGATACACTTCGATAAATTAAATAATCTTAAAAAAATAAACAAAACCCCAAAACCTGTCCAGAGACAATATTCACTTTAAAACATCCAGGCCAGTTCAATCCCTGGTACCAAAAAAATAAAGTAAAATAAAATAAAGAATAAAATAAAATACCCAGGCCAGGTGTTCATCAGCCTTTACAGTTGAGTTCCTGAGCCCTAGTTCTGTCACCTATTTAACATTCGGCCTGTTTTAACATGAAAGGAAGTATTTTTTTTTTACTGAAGGTAAAGTGTTTTTCATTTCAGGGAAAGCCAGTGTCCAGACTGAGACCCATGAATACCATGGCAACCTGTTTAGTACCCTTGACACATTACCACCCTAATGAAGATTTCCTTGCTAATGCTAGAGGCCAACAGCCATTTATTAACTCAGTCTCACCAGGGCTACAAACTCTAAGTGGAGTGACTGCCCTTAATTATATCACCAGTGGAAGTCATGATTTAGGAAGTGAAAGTGTTCCACCTTCATGACCAAATTGCCTCGAGACTCAGTTTTTCAGTGTGGAGAACACTACTAGGAACAGTATTGCTTTCTTGCTATGCCACACTCTAAGAATAATGTTTTCTTTTGAAACAGATTCAACATATATTATGCCCAGATTCAATTATACATGTAGGCAGCAGCATTCACTGTCACAAAGAAATTTACTAGAGCACACTCAGTACTTTAATTTTGTAAAGTAATCTAAATTGAGCAAATACCAGACATACAACTTTCAAATACAGGTGCCTCTCCAAACTTGCTGTTTTCAGATTATTTTCTTTAACTTCTTGTTTTGTTCTTGTACCTCTGTGTTGTATTAATCTTATAAAACTGCATCCCAGTTTATAAAAAACATCATGGAAACAGATGCTAGTAATGATAAATTTTAAAATTTTCCATTAGAGCATTATTCATACCCCAAGATAGTGTTACTTAAAAATATAAGAAATGCTATCTCTTTGTCTAGAAAAGTTGAACGCCTCCAGTGAGGGTTCTGAAGACCTCACCACCAAGGAGGTCAGGTTTGTCATTTAGTCCCCCTGCTTTCAGTGCAGGTGAAGGAGGCAGTGCCAGGAGACCACCTAGGAGCTGCAGGCCCTCGGGGAGAACAGGGTGGGAATTGGCAGCCTGAGCTCCCAGCAGCAGGAACTGAGAACACTGAGAAAGGAGTTCTTTCTTCCTCCAGCCTTTTCGAGAGTAAGCATGTGGCTGACAGTCCTTAATTTAACCTGGTGTCCACGCTGGCAATGATGTCACAGTCTATTTGTTCCTACAAAACCTATCACTGTTGTGTCTGACCTCCCACCCCACAAAAAAGTGTATGTGTGAAAATTCAGGGTGAAGTGAGAGTTCCCTTATTTTGGTCACAAATTGTGTATGAGAATAGCTAAAATAGATGGCAGCTAATTGCTGTGTTGCATAACTCATCAGGTACTTTCCCTCAGTAGGTGAAGGGAAGGACATGGTGGGCATTGTCCAGTGGTAGCAAACCTATGGCGTACTTGCCACAGCGGGCTGTTTGTCATCCTTGAAAGCTCTAAAAGGTTCGCCATCACTGGTACAGGCTCTCTCTTGAGTCAAATGGGTGTGGGGGTAGGGACAGCAGGAATCCTAAGAGTTTTGGAAAAAACAGTCCAATGTAGCCAAGTATCAACAGCATTATTCCCACTCCAAGTGGTCACCTAGAGAAACAGATTTACTCTGTCCTCTTCAGGCCTGCATCCTGAGGTAGACACAGTTTCCAAGGTCCAAGAGCTAAGCAATCGAGCAAGATGTGTTGCCCAATGTCTGCTGAGGATCTTCCCCCTCATCTCAGTCTGAGGCACACCAAGAGTCACACAGAGAGACATTAAATACAGAAATAGCATGTCTGTACATTATTTAAAAGTTAATACTTCTTTCACTTTAAAGTTCCTCTTACTCTTTCTTATTCTCAGGTTAAAAAAAAAAGATGTAGAAGCAGAAAATACTGCAAGAATGAGATTGAGGTAAAGAGATGAGAAAGACTATTATTTTTTATAAGAGGGAAATCATTTATTACTAATTTTAGTTTCCAATTCATTTCTAATTTTAGTTTACTCTTCAACAAAGAAATTCATTAAATACATACACTGCATTTAAACTTTACATAAGAGTCAGCTCATAAAACCCTTGATAACATTTCACCTCTCAATTTTTGAAAATGGTTTCTGAAAATGTGCTTTTCCTATGGTAATAGCCAATTTGACACTTTACATCTAATTGTTTCAAAGATTTAGTTTTAAAAACTTTCAGGGGGTCACAATAGTTTCTTCTGCCTGCCTCCCCTGAGATCTAGAGACTGGTTAAGTCCTCAGTAAACGCAGGTTCTAAGATGAGAACTGGATTTGTGGGTTTCACACACCACTGAGTTCTTTAGCCTCTCTGTGCCTCAGTAGAAAAAGGTAAGCATGGAACCTACCTCATAGAGCTGTTGTGAGGGCTAAGTGGGTTAATAAAAGTCCTAATATATAATAATCACTAGCTGTTACAATCATTTTATAATGCTGAGAAGACAGGGTTTTTAGGAGTCTATCTTCTAAAAGATGTCACTGATGATGAACACAGAGGTTATTTTCCTTTTGCTGGGTGCTAAGAGGTGCCAGGCAGACTAGGCCGCCATGGTAGCTTCAGACTGAGCCGGGGGGCTTCCGCTGAGGCTGTCATCCTCCCTCATGCTGGGTCCCGCAAAGAAGCTCGGGCAGGAAGGCCTCCTCAGAACACTGTGGTGAACATCAAATGTGGCAACTCATGGAGCAGTGCCAGCCTGAGAGAACTATCTTTGACCCTAAATATCTTTCAGGTAGGCCTGAACAGAAAATGCACATGCTGGCAGTAACTTCTGCTGCCCTTTGTTCCTCAAACGCCAAATAATAAGGACCAACGCATAATTACGTCAACTACACAAAAAAGAACACATTTCCTCTTTCATTCCAATTCTATAATTATTTCTATCATTCCAGGAGGTAAGGAAGAAAGATTCTTTCCCGGTCAGAGTTAATGACTTACGACCACATGTACGGTGGCCACCCTAGGGTGCTCTGTAGGCTAACACCCGTGGCTACGATCACTCTGGGATTAAAAATGTTCATCAAATACTTGTTCTACAAAGAACAACTTAATTTTCTTTTCTCTTAGATCTGTTGTTTTAAAGGCTGACTTCATTTTAAAATTCATTAATAAGCCAGAGGCCTTTTGCAATAGAATTAACCATACCAAATGTCCCAAGACACAGTGATTGAAGATTCCACATTGTAAATGCAACCAAGGACTCAGAGCTTGGTGCGAAGCTGCGCCACGCAGAGGCGGCAGTGCCTGCACAGCTGTCCTGATCGGCTCCCTCTGCTCAGGCTTGGCGCACACCAGCTCGGTGCTGAGGCGCCACACGTGTTGATGCGTCCCCGCCCTGGGATATGGAGCCCTCAATACTGTCTTCTGAGGGTACCTGTGGGTCAGCAAGAGTCCGCCTGTTCTCCCCAGCAGTCCCTTTACTCTACACTGCTGCTAAGGTTGGACGACCCTTCACACCCTTCCATCCACCCATGCAGACTGGCACTCCAAGTTCAGCTCTGCCCTGAGTGCCAGATCACCTGCCTGTGCTAAGTGTCAGCTTCTCACATCTGTAAAACCGGAGCACAAATGCAAATAATCTGGGCAAAAAGCTTGCTATATTGTAGTACATGACGTACTATTCAGTGGCCACAAACCCTGTATCCCAAGTGTTGCAGATCATCCTCCAGGGATCTGAGTCAGGCTAACGCAGGCTGACGACCGCCACAGCTCTCAGCACCTGCTCTGAAGGCCCCTTTTAATGGTTTATGACCCAGCAGAAATAGGTCAATCTAGATTTGTGTTGTTCTGCTGCCTCTGGAACGGCCTTGGCAGACGTTCAGCCATCCCCCAAACAAATTTCCAATCTACTCTAACAACAGAGGAATAAAAATGCAATGTTCCCTTTTATTTTCATTTCATGAGCACCCCCGTGGAAACACCTGTGAGTTCTACTGAGGTGCTGGCCCACTGGCTCACCATCTGCTCTGGGGGAGCGGGGGTGGTCTGGGGACAGCACAGTGAGTAATATGTGAGCTCTGCAGTCAGCAGACACGGGCCAGAGTTCAGTTGACCAGCCTAGTTCTCTAACAAGGCATGCAGCTTACACAATAGGTGTAACAGTATTCGCTTTGTGACTACTGTGTGGGACTGTTGAGAGTTAAATGAAATAATGGAAGGAGAACCCATTACACAACGCCTAGAACTTATACACTATTTCATCAATTCTATGCATTTTAATATTGTGTAAATATTGTAAATGATACTACTGTTATTAATGGCAAGGCATCCAGGCTTATGAATGATTTATCTTGTTTTCCAAAGTTGGAGAAGCCCAAGGATGTCCCCAGAATGGCATCCCTCTCACTACATCCCTTGAGGTTTTCTTCAGTGCGAGAGCAAAATGGTGTCTGTGAGGACCATGCACCCTGTCCCGGCAAAGCTGGACCCAGCACTGCCCCCAAAACACGCAGATGGGCATGGGGCCCAGGTCGCACGCAGCTCACTGTGTGAGAAGTACTCTCCGGTATTAAAAATATGGAGAAAACAGAACAAAATTAGGTAGATCATTAACAGTCTACATTCTACATGACTTCTTAGTAGCTGTTCTCAACTTGCTTCAGCTTTGCCTGTGACCTCTTGAAACAAAACAATTGATAGATAACATGCACATATGGGACTTACTGCTGGTAACCTCCCAGTGATTTAAAAATCCTTCAATATTCTGCACTTACAGTGATGAAGCTACTCTGTGTGAGACTACAGCAGGAAATACATGTCACCATACATTTGTTCAAACCCAAAGAACATACAAAACCAAGAGTAAATCATAATGCAACCTGAGATTTTGTGATAATGGTCTGTGAAGATACATCAGCTATAACTAATGTGGAGGTGCTGTTGCTACGCTCTCTGGTGGGGAGAGTATGCATGTGTGGGGACAGTATGTACATGGGAAATCACTATATTCCCTACCCAATTTTGCTATGAAGCCATAAGTGCTCTAAAAAATAAATACTATTTTTTAAATAGCTGAATATACTGTACATTTCTATGAATACAGAAGAACTCTTGTTTATTCTACCTCTTGGTCACAGTTCTCCATGGGTCAGTAGGGGTGTGCGTTTTAGCAGTGCAGAGACATGCAGAGACCTTGGTCTGAATGCAGACACTGGTGCCTTCACTGTGAACTTGAACAAGTCAGGTAACTCTCCAAGGCTCAATTTCCAGATAATAAAGACAGTCTTTCTCACTTGATAGGAACTTTTATAAAATCCAAATGAAAGAAGTAAACTGTATGATCCTTTATTAAATATATACTAGGAAGGTAAAACGACAGATTTTGGTTATTTTTAGGAGATTTGGGGAGAAAGCTATACTGTTAATCTCAGTATTTTAGATTTTAATATTGTGAAAGGATGACTTTTGCACACATAAGCAACTAATGGAAGTTCAGAACATGTTTTTTTAACCTTAAATCATTTTTGGAAGAAATATATAAAGAAATTACTTTTCTAATTTTTCCTTAAGAAATATTTAAGGGTGTTTTGAATGGACTATAGCTTAAATTTACAGGTGAAAAACAAGATTTAGTGCTTAGGATTTTATGTTTACTACCTTGGTGTTGTCTTATAATCCCTAGGCCCACTACAGGCTTACTGCAACCCATTAATAATAATTCCGCCAAATGATCTAATCTGCTGACCTAAAATGGCCTGTAGTTTACTAAAGGTTACAAGTGGCACCTTTCAAAACACCTTTCACAATATCCCAAGTCAACAGCTGTTCATAAGCTCAGTACAGCTAGATTCATTAACAAGGACATGCCACTGTCTTTTCTTTCTTCTTATTCTGAATTCCCCTGGCCTCCAACGAGTGTGTGTAAGTTTCCTATGTTACTCAAGTGGCACGTGGGAATGGAAAATGTTCCAAACAGGAATACATAGCATACGCCTCCACCCTGCTGAGAACACAAAGTCCTCCCATTTCTATGCAGAAGCAGATGGAAGCAGATGGCACCACGTTGGGACACCTGAGGCAGACAAGGTGCATTTCCTAAACTGATATTGACATTGGTGAGAAACCCTTTTTATGGTCTGCTTATTAAAGTGACAGGAGCTATTTCCAAAGAGCCTAGTAAGAAAACTGGTTAATTTCCCACTCTCTGTTCCTGGCTATACATTGCCCTTTTTGACTTCTGAGAGGTTAGGCTGTGATCCAATTTTTTGATTAATGGGATGAATTTTTATACTCCTTTCTAAGAAATAAAATTTCCTAGCAGCTACTAATGGGGAATGATTTACAATGAATAAAGGAATAAAAAAATTCTTACTTTCAATTTTTTGTTGTTATTCAAACTATACATTAGAAAATTCCTATTTCCTTTTTTAGATTATACTTTAGAAAGTGATACATTAAAAATTTATTTATATCCAAAGGAGTCCAGAATTTCTCAAGACTACCTGAGAACCTTAAAACCTCTGACTCTTCTACTTCGTTTTCAAATACACACAGCAAAACTCACCTTCAAGGGTGCACCAGGACCAGATTGCTGTTTGCCCAATCTATTTCATTGCCTTACCTCAACAAAAGAAAAATCCTACTTATTTCCATTCTGCAATTTATATACATAAGTACATATGTAAATAAGAGGTGAAAACTGTAATTCAGATTTTACTTCTGAAGCAATGAAGATCTCAGATACTGCACTTACTGCTTACCTCTGCCTATGCCTACACATTTTGGCCTAAAATTAACTAAGCTAGCAATATTCTTTATTTTGTAGGCTGAGTTTTGTGTTCCTTTTGTAAGTAGTAAAAACATTTCCAAATTGCTTCGCCATTAATTATTCATTATGTGTATTTTGTAGAGGGAAACTTAGGCAAAGAGAAGGTAAGGGATATATGCCCCTAGTTACCCAGAAATTCAGCAGCCAGTTGGAAATTACAACAGATTTCACATCTTTGCCTAAACTCACAGTTACCTTCTTGAAGTTGGAGGCAATATAAAAATGCCACTTATTCAATAAAGATGATCATGTGGACCACAGTTCTAGTCCACAGAAGTGAAAGAAATAAGTAGGAACTGAACTCTGAGCTTCTGGTTCATGTCTATTATCATTTAATTGAGCGACATACTCTTAGAAAGTGGAAGTGGAACTTTTCCTACAACAGACAAATGATGAGAAAGTTCACTCCTTTCTCAGTGCCCACATACCCTGGCCACTTATTAGTTGCCAGTTTGTTTTCTTTGAGTTTAAAGAAACCCTGAAGCCATGAAGATGCAGGTGTTTTTTTTTTTTTTTGTCTTCTCTAAAAGCCAACAGGCCTGTAAACATCATAATGTGCCTCTGGTTGTTTTGGCTGAAGGAGAAACTGTCACCAGTGTAAGGGCTGAGTTAATGGAGACCAAGTGGCAATTATCAAGTCTATTAATTCTCTCCTCCCCTGGCCCAATTTCACTGGTGCCTGGCTTTAAAAATACACTGGCTGTCGGACTAGCCCTGAACAACAGATTAACCGCAAATGCATTCCTGGAATTTACGTTCCTCCTGCTTCAGCACTGTGTACAATTATCAGGGAACATAGACCCATGAAGGTCAGGACAAGCACTAACTCCAATTCTGTGAGGGCAGTGGAACATTTCATTTCAGTAACGCAGATAAATGCATCTTCAAAATCACTGATACAGCGCTACACTCGCAGGACCCATGAGCCAATCCTGTAATTCTAGTGCCTGTGTCAGGTTAATGCAGCATTAGGAAAATGTTTTCTTTGGGTATATATTTTTCTTGCATAAAGTAAGAACCAAAGCTATTCTGATCTTCTGTGCTGGATCTGTTAAGAATAATAGACTTAATCAATGTAAGGCCAAACTAATCTAATTTTTGTACTTCAGTTGAAATTAAATAAGATCTCTTGTCCTGGTTGTTCACTGTTTAATGTTAATTTATTTCCTCAGCAAGATAGCTCTTATTGATAGGTCACATACCACATATAACCTGCCACATAGTAATTCAAGAAAAAATTGTTGATTGAATAGCTATAATCTAATCACTAGGTATAAACTTAGTCCTACAAATATTGAGCTCAGCGTTAAGGTTGCTTTATAAATATGGATTGGAAACCTTGCATGTCAAACACTTGAAAATACACGAGAAATAAATGTCTTACACAAGGGAGAAAAAAAAATAAAAACCTTTAGCAGAGCAAGTCCAGGAGATTTGAATGAATTCTAGAATTATCTGCCTTGAGACAAGGATTTGGGCCAGATACCGTATGAGGTCCCTTCTACTTAGATGAAATAGGCCAAACTTGGTGGGGTGGGCCTTGGGGGAGACACCCTAGAACATTTCACTTTTTATTCAAGAACTAAATACAGTTGATAATCTCAGTGCCTGGTACTTTGTAGATGCTCAATACACACAAATTTCTTTTAGAAAGTTTAAAAAAAATATTTTTGATCAAAAATACTATTTATAAATCCTTGAGTCAGTTCATAATGTTTGATCGAGAGGCTTACAAATATCAGATATCAGCACATCAAAACACAAGACTTCAGGGAGTTTGGACATTAAGTTATGTATGGACATTAAGTGTATGAATGTGTGCTCTGATCCAGAGTTTTGTGTGACACAGAGCAGCTCCTAGGCACAGCACAAAAATTCCACACTTGTCCTAATTAATGAGTATGCTATCATGAGCCATGTAAACATGCCAGCAGAAAACAGCACAGAATCTAGTAATCAAATACACCCCTCAAAAAAACCATTCATGTCTCTTCATGTTCATCACATAAATGACTTGCCTAAGTAAGTGGTGATTTAAGAAATCTGACCATTAGGAACAATATTTTTCTTAATTTTATGAGCTGAAGTCCAAATTTATCTTTTCTAAATTAGATTTGTCAGTGCTCTCAGAAAGTTATTAAAGTGATAGGAATACAGAATATAATAAATTTTTGTTCTGTTGGTAGAATAATTTTCCTGGGATTTAATAGAATAAGAACTACTCAATTTTAGTTTGAAGGTGACCTTCTTTGGTGTCTTGAAACTGAACTCTCTTGGCTCCAAACCTTTATGTTTGGATCTTGACTTATAAGTGTCATAGAGAAACCATTTCATTTAGATACATTGTGATTCTTGTGCTCAGAATTGTTTTTACCAAGTGTAATCTTTTCAGGCTTCTTTAGGACTTGCACCTGGGTTCTCCAGTTGAAAGAGCAGTGTCTTCCCAGCTGGCAGCTGTCTTCTTCAACGAACCTGCTGCTAGATTAATTTCTAGTTGAGGCACTTGGGGAAATGTTTGCACGTTCTTTAGTGTACATGCTCAATTCATTAATTACCAATAGCTTCTTATTGTGGATGTGGCAAAAACATTTATCCTGCTTGTTGGCAAGGCGAGAACTGGAGACAGGTTTTTAGTTGTGCTTTTAAATTCACTTTCTTACTGTCAGCTCTCTAAGTAACTTGTCATGAATACATGAACACGTCACTAACCCATCAGTGTGGGCATTCAAGAGAAGAGCAACTGAGGTCTGAGTTGTATAGCTGTGCTTGCCAGCTATGAAAGTATTGTTAACTCCTAAAGCATTCTGCAACAGAAGACAGTGGAAATTAGTAAATCTAGCCTTGGTCATAGATGAGAGTTGAGTCTCATGATTTTGACTACTAAACTGTGACTCTCGGTTTGTCCTAGTCCATGAATTAAGTTTAAATGAGACAGTGGTCTCAGGGCCGTCTGCCTTTTTCACCTTATAAGCCTCAAATCTTTGTAAACCATTTGTGAAATAAATCCTGTGGGAAAAAAGTGGCCCTTCTAAATGACTGGAGCGTGTCACCTCTTTTTCTTCTTGTTTTTAGCTTCTGCTGTTCACAAGAAATTAAGAACAGATGAGCGACCTTGTGCACAGGTGAGGAGGAATTTAATCTCTAGTGAACCTATTAACAGAAGCCTTACTTTCTCCATGCTATCTATACCAGAACTGGTTTCCCATAGGACAATCACTTTCTACTTTTCTGTCATCAAAATACTACATCTTGGAAGATGTACTTGGCACTTCAAAGACAAGGCACCCTTGGGTAAGATACCCTATGAGCTATTAGAAGAGGCCCCAATAACAGGCCCTTCTAAATGACATGTGGGCACCTAACTCCACATGGGACAGGACTACAGCAAAATGGGGAGCCCAGATGGGCGCACAGCCAGCCCCCTCAATGTTCCTGGAGGTAGCTGTTGAGGCATAGAATGGGAATAGGAGGCATTGGCTCTAATTCCAAATACCAGCTCCAACAGTTTTTCTGTTTCATACTTTCTGATACAGTAGAACAAGAAAATACTCTCTAAAAGGTTCTTTCTACCACCGAAGGAAGACAAAACCCTGAGGAAAAATGTAAAGATTCATTTAAAAGTCTCCCCAGACACTACCTTTATGTATTTATCGGAATTTTTGTTAGTTCATAATTCTTGTTCTTGCCAGCCCTGTTTAGTTAAGAAGTTCTTGCAAGTAAAATAACGATCCTGTGAAAATACAGCCAAAGGATGTGTGATCCTACACAGCAGAACTCAATGAACAGATGAGTGATCTTGTGCACAGGTGAGGAGGAATTTAATCTCTAGTGAACCTATTAACAAAGGCCTTACTTTCTCCATGCTCTCTATATCAGAACTGGTTTCCCATAGGACAATCACTTTTTATTTTTCTGTCATTGAAATACTTGATCTTCCAGGCACTTCAAAGTCAAGGCTAAATGTCACTTTCTTAAAGAAAACTCTCCTGATCTTTGTGCTCAGATGTTTTCTGCATCCTCCAAACTCCTGAGACAATGGTGTTCTGTGATCATTTATGAGTTACTATTACTTTTCTGCAGGCAGGCCTTGTAGATTTTTTCTCACTTCATTTCTCTTTTCTTTTTACTAAGAAAAACAACTGTATTTACATAGACACATTCAGAATGTCAACAAGATTGCTGCAACTTTTGCAATTATGGAGAACAATTATTTAATATAAGATGCATCAGAACTTTTCTAGAGATGAGCAAGCTACTCTCCCATGTAACACTCTCTGTGCTATAAGGCATCAAGAACCTGCTTTAAATTTCCATGACAATTTACAACCTCAACACTGGGCCAGGCAAAGTTAGTGGCTATGAAAAGTACCACCAGGACAAGGCTATGTAAAGATATATTTGGTAGGGTACCACACGAAATGTACGCTTTAAAAACAAATCTTGGTTGGGCATGGTGGCACATGCCTGAAATCCCAGCACTCAGGAGGATGACGCAGGAGGATCACTGCGAGTTCCAGGCTACCCTGGGCTACATAGTGAGTTCAAGGCCACCCTGAAACTACACATCAAAAACAAAAAACAAACAAACAAAACCCAAAAACCTCACACTGTATTGGATTAGATCAAGAATAATGACCAAACTTTCATGGGCTCAGAAGTGGGGCTTCTGGAAAGCAAATGGATCAGCAGGAGCTAAGGCTGACTTGGGGCAGGTTACTGGAGCGTGACCTGGGAGGGCAGAATCTCCCTTCTGGGATCCTCCCTTCTCTCCCAGCTCCCTGGCCCTCATGATGTGAGCAGCTCTCCTCCCCGGCAGGCCCTTCCACCTTGCCGTTCCTGCCTTAGACCCAGCCAACCGTGTGTAAGGTCTGAGACTTCCAAGACTGTGAGCTAAAATAAAACTCTCCTCCTTTAAATTGTGGGCGCCAGGCACTGTGTCTCAGGAATGAGGAAAGTGTTAAAGATATACACAGCCTTATATTTCAGTTTTTTCTTCCAAAGAAGTGAGTTGCATTGTGGGTTACTTTACAGGCAAGAAAAAAAACTGAAACAAACTTATTCATCCTCCTCCTCCTCTTTTTCCTGAACCTCCTATCTTCCTTGTCCGTCTTACTTTTTTTAATCCTGGAACTTATTGTTTCCTCTTTAGGACAACAGATCTTCATGCTCTTTCATAATGGACCTTGTCTTTGCTATGTCTTCAGTTTCTCCTTTCTCTAGTAGACTCAGTCATTCACCTCCCTGAGCACATCCTAGAAAATCCTGGGAAGCTAAAGGGAGCACCTGGCTGCTGCTCCTTACCTCCCCGCAAGTCTGCACAAAGAACGCACCTGAGGACATTTTGCCTGTTGCTTCTCAGTTTCTCCACTGTTTTTCCCAGTGAGCCACAGAGTCATCCCAGCCAGTCCAGTACTCTGCACTGTCCTTACAGCACTCTCTCTGGGGAGCTTGATGCTCTGCAGTGGCTATGCCAGTGGGGGCCAGACGCAGCCTCCCTGGTGACTTCGGGACCTTCGTCTTCCTGGAAAGTCCACAGGACTCTATTGCCGTGAGTTAGTCAAAGCATCTGACTACAGAGTAGGGGTCAGGACTGGAGGGGGGTTTCTGTGCGAACTAGAACTCCATGTTAAGGGAGAGAATATTATGCGGCATGGGGGGAATGACAGATACTCCCACACTGCATTGGCTTGTGCTGCCTTGGTTTTATGGTGCGGTCCCACTCGCTTGGCCAGATTCTCTGATTAGGACCTTTGGTAACAGAACATTCTGTTATTATTAACTTTTGCTCAGCATCTGATTATTCCTAAGTACAGTTTGGCTGCCTGTCTTCTGATCAGTCATTTTCAGAGGAAATGAAGTTAGGTTAAACAAATACGATGTAAAAGGCTGGATTTGATTTCTACAGCCACAAGTGTTTTCTGAGCATGGAGTCTTATGGAAAAAAAAAAAAAAACCTATTTGTTTTGTTTAATTTGATACTACATTGCCCATAGCTACAGAGTGTAACCCTCCTCTGTACATCACCCACAGCTACTGTAGGTTGGTAAACATGTTTGTCCTGATCATTACTGAATATTTAAAGAAGTAACATTGCTTCCCGAGTCTCATTTCCCTCTGCACTCATGACTGATACAATGCTATCTATCACATAGTGTAAACCTGAATTTGGCTTTTTAGCTATTTTCTCTCCATTACTTGGCTTTATGAAGGAAAAAATGCATGTAGTATCACAGTAGAGAAATCAGGATCTTTCAAATGTTTAGGAATTCTAAATGGAGAATGGAAGGTACAACTCTGGGTATAAAATGCAAGAGTCAAATACACAAGTTCCTTCCTTGAACAAGGAGTGTTTTGGGGTAAGAACAAGTAACTAAGGGTGAACCAGTTGAGATTTCGCCCCACGAGAGCGGCAGAAGCTCTAAGCACTCTTGCCCCACTGTACCTCTTGTTTCTGTCTTCCAGCTGTAGTGTGTACACCATGTCATCAGCAGCATGCGTCTTAGAGTTACTGTCACCCCATTTTAGCTTCAGGCTCTGTGGCCCAGCTGCAGCACATTCTAGCCTAGGAGGCAGGGGTGGTAATGGCCGAGTTTTTGCTTTAATGAACTGACTAAATGGTCCAGCTCCAATTGCATTTACAGCCTGAATTCTGATCCTGGAAAAAGAAAAAAACAATGCAGGTTTAAGAAGTGGCTTTCTCCATTTGAAATAAACACTGAACTGACTATTTATTATTTGCTCCTAAAGCAATACTGCATAATAAAGAAAAATGAGAATTACTTAAGACAAGGAAGTTGATGGCTCAGAGGACTGAGTGCACAGTACTCTATTTAACAAAAAAAAATCAGACTAATAAAATTACCTTTAGTTCTTTAAGTGGAACAACAAAAAGATGTGTTAAGGGAAGACATCTTAACCACATGTTTTTATATTTTGCTTTAGGTACCCTTTAGCTATCTTGAAGTTAGTTTTGGAAGCAGATGAGTTATAAAGAGCAAACTTAACAGGAGAACAAGTAAGTCTCCTTCAGAGTCAAATACAAAGGACAACAAGGACATTTTAGCTTCAACACATTTTAGCTTCTCTCATTGGCCAGCATTACCCAACAGAGCCAAGTGAGCAAACACTGCCAGTAGTAGAGTGTAAAAATCAGATGTGCCCAAGTCTTAACTAGATGCTACGTGCAGTGTTATATACAGAAAAAATATATTAACACTACCTTTATGGTCTAGGAACTTAACATAGGATGAGAGTTAAAAAGTATTTATAGAATACTATTTTATATATTCAATGGGAATATTATTTCTATCTTTCTTGTTTGCCTATTTCCCAACCAGCTGACAGAAATAGCTCTCCAAGATCACTGAACAACACGTTGGTGGCACTGCTCCCTCCTCTTTCAGGATGGAGCTTGCTGCTTTCCCCAAATTGACCTATAGAGATACTGCAATTCAGGAAAGAAAACAAAATCTTAGGAGACAAAACAAGTTGATTCTAAAAGTTATGTTATTTATCTTTTATTAAAGATGTATGATAGGAAGGAGAGGAAGGGAGGCAGCGAAGGGGAGAGAGAGAAAAAGAGCGCGAGAGCGAGAGACAGAGACAGAGATGCACTTTGTTGGAGCAAGGGAAAGATAAGAAGACGGAAGTCAAGGACCCACATGCAATATGTATTGCACGAGTTCCCTGTGATGAATGTATTTTTTATGTAGTACAAATATACACCCTCTCTCCTTTGCTTCCTCTCTCTCTCAGTACATAGCTATCTTAGGACGAGGAGCATCCTATTTTGCGAAGAATGAAAAGTGGTATAACTACACTAGAAAACAGTTCTCATAAAGTTAAATATATACTTATACAACCCAGCAACCCCATTCTTAGGTTATTTACTCTAGAGAAATTAATACTATGTTCCTACAAAAGCCTTAATGCCAACAATATCTTTATTCATAATATACAAAACTAAACAAGTAACATGCCTCACAGTTTGGAATATAGCAAATACTTATCTCTGCTAGAGTAGAGAAAAACATTAACAAGGGCTTTACTTTTTGTAGGTTCTGTTATACCGGAAGCTGGCTCAGGTCTTTGGAGATAAGCCATTAAATCAGTATAACACTGAAAAGCTAAAACAAACTCTTTCCTGCTGAACAGTAAGGGTTCCACTCATCAAATGTATCTCAAATCCAAACCTGGCAAGTGTTCTTACCTAAGGTAATATTTTAATCTTCAAATTTAGATAGGAGTCACAGGCTTTTTTTTTTTTTTAACTTTCACTGTATCAGTTTTTGAAATCTTAAGTGCTGCAAATTAAATAGGGACAGAACTTTGCTTTCCAATTTTGGAAGTGATGTAACCCCTGAGCAAATGGTATCTTAGCCAGACTACTGTGAAAAATCTCTCCACATTTCCAGGAGTCTGCCCTATCCATCAACATAAATACTACTGATTACGTAAATCAACTTAAGAAGCATCTTTATAAGTTTTGTGAAAATCCATCACTAAACTATCTAATATAAATGCCAATTACATTCCTGCTTCAGGAGATCATAGCCTTCTACTGTGTACTTCACATACATACAGTCAAATTTCCAACATTAAATATATTCAAAGGAAAATGACTTTCAAAAAAGTTGTTCTTAACTGGGAAAGATGACTTTCCTTATCATGACGAGTCATCCAGCACTCAAGGTGTCATGAACATAGGGTGGGGAAACTGAGGAAAAGGGTTCCAGGCAGAAGGCTGAACGAGAGGTCTAAGAAGCAAGGTCTATGAAGCAAGGGTGCATTTTTCCAGCACCACACTCCAGCCCACCTTCCCATCATCTAAGTAAGAACAAATGAATTTTGAGAATCATCATCAGACACTTTCTGTAGAAGCAGCCTTAATACAGCAAACTCCTCTGCTGGGGAAAGATGTGCTCAGAAGTTACTCAGAGAAGGTTCCCAGCGGAGGAAGCGAGCTGGCCTTGCGCTCACTGATGCCACCTGCCCCTCTCCAGCACTTAGGTTTACTTCCTCGGGGGCAAACTTTCCATGTCTTCGACTTTTGAAGGAGTTATGCCAGATTTCCACAGGCAACCTGCTTCCCAGCTCATTTTTTTCTCCAAAAACATGAACGACAAATGATTTACTGAATGCTAATGTGCCAGGCCCCAGATGAGGTACCTGAAGTCTTCTGAGTCCCCCTAGGCAGTTACAACCGGTTTTCCCGTTTTCTATTTTAGAAAACTGAGGCACGAAGGGCTTAAATAACTTGCCAAATGTCACAGAGACAAGAAGTAAGGGATTAAAGTCACAGCTAACTCCGTCCTGTTAATTTCTAAACTGTTCAGCATGTGTCTCCTAATAAAACCTACTTCATCTTCTCACAGTAAAATGATTTATGATTCCCTTATGGCAGCTTAACATAGTGCAGCTCATAGTGCAGTAAGAAATCTAATGCTATTTTCATCCTCTTTTTAGCAAAAAGGAGCATAACAAACAAACGTAAGTCTTAGTTGTTGGCTAGCTTAGTATGAGTTGAATATACAATGAAATTCCTCAAAAAAGTAATCTTAGGCAACCTTACTAATTGCACAGGGTAGAGAACAGGGGAGATGACAATGCTACTCTTCTCTAAGCTGGCCAGGCCATTGCAGGAGGTCTAAACACGACCCATGGCGAGATTATCAAGAAGTTGAAGCTGTCTGGAGAGGATGCAGGAGGGTGCAGAAAACTCATGCCACTGAAACTGGTTTGCATAGTGAGCAGAGTTATGTAAGACAGCTGATATTATGACATATCCTGTCTTGGCCTTGCTAAACTAGTCTATAGGAGAGGGGCTCAGACAGCAATATTTTACAAGGACTTTCCAAGCAACTAATATACACTGACATTTATGAATCACTGCTCTAGGGCAGTGTTTTCCATATGTTTACATGCACAAAGTCCCTAGAATTTCTGATTAGGTAGTTCTGCGGTGGGCTTCATAA
>RJWT010021957.1:0-17383 GCA_004365215.1 Cuniculus paca
GATCCACCTGTCTCAGCCTCCCGAGTGCTGGGATTAAAGGCGTGAGCCACCACGCCTGGCTGCCTGTGTAAATTTTTAAGAAATGATATTAATTAATCCAAACTTCACCAAGAAAACAAGAGCAAATGGAAGTCTTCTTAACTAATTTTATGTTGCCTTATCTGATCACCAAAATCAAACGATGGCACTATAAGCAACAGAAATTAGAGTTCAGTATCTCTCATGGACATAGACACAACAATCCTGAAAAAATTTCTATAAATCAAATCCAGTCTTCTGAAGAAAGACAGACAACTAAAGGCTTATTCAAGGGATGCAACCTTACATAGGCATGGTAAGGTTTAACTTTCCTATATGGAATTGAAGGTTTAACTTTGGAAATCAATCGGTATATTCAACTACATCAATGGGCTAAAGAACAAATGCCATACAATCATACGAATAGAGGCAGACAAGGCATTTGATGAAATCCAATGTTGATTCATATTGAAACTTTGAGAAAACTAAGAATAGAGAAGAAAGTCCTTATTTGACAAGAATTTTTGTAAACTACCTACAATTATCTTAATTAATAGTGAGAAACTGGATAATTCTCTCTAAATTTTTAACATGATCAGGATGTTGTCTTTCATCATTCCTATTTCACACTACACTGGAATTTCTAGCTAAGTCAGTAAGACAAAGAAAGGAAATAAAAAGTATAAAGCTTGTAAAGTTTAAATGATACCATTTTTCCTTGCAGGAAACATGCTTACAAATATGCAATGAATAAAACCTCCAAATCTCGAACCAATAAGCAGTACAATGGTGTTGCAACTTGCAAGGTTAAGAGAGAAAAATCTATAGCTTTTCTGTATACCAACATAAAACAAAGTTGAATGATTTACACTACCTGATTTCTGCCAGGCCACTGAAGTGCTTTGCTTCTGTGTTTTTTTTTTTCTTTTCAAAAACACACAACTCCATTTTCACTATGAGAAACACATGAGCTAAATTCCATTTGAAGGACGGTCTACAAAATCCCTGATTCATACTCTCTAGCAGAAAGTCATTAAAATCTAGAAAACTGTGGGACTGCCACAACCAACAGAAAGCTAAGGAGTCATGGTGATAGAATGTCATATGAGATCATGGATAGGATTCAGGGATAAAAGGAACATTAGATAAAAATTAAGAAAATTGTAATAGGAATAGATCAAACTCACGACCTCATGCTTGCCAGGCAGGCGCTTACACCACTGAGCTAAATCCCTAGCCCTTCTAATGTCAATGTTAACAGGAGAAACTGGGTGTGGCGTATGTGGGAACTCTATCGTCTTTGCATTTTTTGTAAAGAGAATACTGTTTCAAATGATGTTTATTTTAAAAAGGAAGTTCATTTTGGTAAAAGAGCTGTCTGCTTAGAGACAAAGAAGACTCGAACAATTTCTGATTCATGGTACAACTCTACTGTTTGATTAAGAAATGAGTACTTGAACAACCAAAAGAAAGAAAGAAATAGCCAGTGAATCCAACTAACAATATCATTGTTCAAAGAAATATTCCCTCTGCTCACATGAGGAAAAAGTGTTATGTAAGCAAGTTACACTCACCTACCGCTTATCTCCCTGTTCCTAAGTTTTCTCACCTGTAAAATGGGAATAAGAATAAATGTTGGGAGCATCGATGGATTAGTACTAGAGAGTACCCGAGAGCATTGTATTACAGAACATAAGCACTCAGTACTTTACAGTCATAAAATATGGTTGGAAATGCAACCCTGACCATGCAAACACTGCATTTGGAATCTTCCCTGGTGTCCTTAAAAATGAGATGGTTTTCTTAACCCTCAGGTACTTTCACAGGCCAGGATTAGTGCATTAAGACCATGAAGCATGAACAAAAATGAGTTGTATGATTTCTTTGCAGTTCCTGCTGAGTTTTTCTTCTGCTATGGCTTTAAGACCTGTTCTATCTTAGAGAAACTAGAAAATAAGCAAAAAAATAAAAGCTTTGTAAGCTTCAGGTTAGATTAGTGAGTGCATCAAGGGACACCTTGTGTTCTGACAGTAATGCATGGTAAAGTGTTGCTTGAATTCCTCCCCTTTCCACTTTCAGAGACAAAGCTTACAAAGGGTACCCAGGGCATCATAGCTGTTCTCCAAAGATAAGCTATTTGTGTGACATTCCTTTCCAGTTGTCACTTTCCTTTGTGTTAACTTGGAACAAACTGACAAAATCACTAAATCCATCTATTTCAAGCAGTCAAACGTTGAATTATGTAACTGTAAGTTACTTTCAAAATCTAAGATTCTAAGATCTCAGCCAAAAATTTAACACTGGGGAAACAGCTTATTTAATTTCTATGTTCTTATGAGAATAACTAGGGTAATCTTTCAAACAATGATAATAAAATGTCATGATTAGGAAAACAGATCGTTGTATCAGACTCATTAATTACCAGGTCCAGTATTCTGATGTATCATTTTGTATCTTCTTTTTGCAGTAATACCTTTTTGAAATGAAAGAGCAATACTGTATGCCTACAAGGGAAATATTTTTGAAGGACAATCAGTAATTTCGAAGGTTTAAATACCAAATACAGCTGGGGATCTACCTCAGTGGCCTAAGCGCCGGCCTGGCAAGTGTGAGGTCATGAGTTCGATCCCCAGTACAAAAAAAAAATCAAATTCAAATTTATATGCATATATAATGTAAGTAAAGCAATAATACATTTATTGGGCCATTAACTATCTTAAAAAGAGAATGATGATTAGTTATTTTTTTCCTAGTTGTACTTCCTCTTTCAGAACAAGAGGAAATGACTATTGGGAAACCACTGGAGATTTCAATCTAGTATCTAAAAAAACAAACATTTTCTGGAAGATTAATGACTCTGAAATGAGTGCCAATGTATAGCTAATTTTCTAGAGAGACAATTTGAACATGGAATAGATGTTCTTCTAAGATGTTTTCTGGGTGGTCACAATGAAAGTATAGAACATAAGCTGATTTCTTATCCACAGTTTTTAAATACCTGTTAACATCCAAATAGATTCAAGTGTTAGAAATTCCTGTGAAGTGAAACAGAAATAAATAAAATAAATTTACTCTGGGTTAAACACAATGTTGCATACAAATAGTGCCGTAATTTTTAATAGATTCTCATTTCCAACTATCACTTTATCAAATGGAAGATAAAGATGTATTAATCTCAAAGTTCATTGTGGTCTGGTCCTATGTAAATTTTTTATTAACTAATTAAGTAGTTGAAAAAATATTTATTGATGTGCTACATGTCCCAGGTTCTTCTCTTGGTAGTAGAAATGTAACAATGAAGACACCTTTCAGATATGCCAGCTTTTGTGGTGCTTACATTATAGTGAGGGATCACAATGGAAAAAAAATAACACCTAGTCTGATAGAAGATGACAATGATCTGAATAAAAAGCCCTAGAAGGGATACAGGAAGTTCATGTGTATTGGAAGGGAAGGTGATTACTGTACCTTTAAAGAGGAAAATTTGATAGCTGGTATAAGGTAACACCACCTTTGTGTAAGGTGATGACAATAGGCCTCAGGAAGAATGTGATGAAATCCAAGAAGAAAATGAAAAAGTAAATGACAGATACGCTGGGGAAGAATGTGCTAGTGAAAGGAATCGTAAAATGCACACGTCCTGAGGTACGAGTTTCGGAAGCACAGTGATGGCATATGACTTATTTTTTTTACATGACTACCTTAAAGGATATGTGACAAAAAACGAACAAACAAACAAACAAAAAATTGAAGTTAAAGAAGACAAAAGCAGAAAGTATAGCTAAAAATCCAATATTTTGATACTGAGCTTGCACTGGACCAGAATGACAGCAGCAAATGTGGTCAAATGTGTCAAAAACTGTGATGGGGAAGCCTAGCATGGTTATATGCTTGGAAGGAAGATCTCCAGTTCCTTTTTGGAAATTGAAGATGGCACAATGACACTGCAGCAGACGAAAGAAATTCAAGGTGAAAAATGGAACTTTTGGACCCTGGACATTTAAACCCATGATACTAGCTGAGATTAGTTACAATAAGCTGACAATTCAGAGAGAGAGAGAGAGAGAGAGCGAGAGAGAGAGAGTGCCAAGTCTCTGGGGCATCAAAGCCTGAAGGGGTCAGAGAAATGAGGAAGAGCCAACGGAGTGGAGCACAGAGCAGGAAAGCCAGTGAGCTAGAGATAAAGACAAATGAGGCAGCTTGGGCTTGGGGAGAAGGAAGTAATGGATTGAGGCAAATGCTGCCACTTGGTTAAGCACCACGAGGATGACAGCCTGACTGTTGGACTCTGAACACTGCAGGAAGTTGGTGATGGTGCTAAGGATGTCCATGGCAGAGTATTAAGGATAAAAGGTTAATGTGGATAGATTTAAAAGATTTTTGACATTTTTAAACTCTATTGCTGATCAATATTAGCTCAAATCTCTTCGAAAGTATCAGAAAGTAGGCTGTAAAATATTAGAATGGGAAAATGTAGCCAACACATAGAATTGTTTCTTTAGTGATGGGGTTGTCAGCAATAAAGAAGAGAGACTTGTTCAAGGGCATTGGAATTATACTTAATAGGTATTAGTCTTTATCTAAATTGCAAGCATATTTGATATACCAATAAGATTAATGTCTACATGCTTCCTAAAATTTAAATATGAAACTACCAAATACTACTTTTCACAAATACTACACTGCACCTTTCTTGAATAGCGAATATAGTATTTAGGAGCTAATAACTATGTCTGGATGCCTACCCTGGCAGACTGATAGCTATACAAGTATAATTCTACCAAAAACAAAAAAACAAAACAAAAAAACATGAACCACAGAAGACTACTGTGAGAACACATTGAGAATATGTTTAGATCATTAATGAAAGAACAACAGAATAGTTAAGCTACTTCAAAAGTTGTTGAAGCGGTTATATAATCAACTTGGCATGCTATGTTGAAACAAGCTTTTGAAATTGGAACAAAACTGATTTATGTACTAAATAAATAAAATAACAACTTTTCCTGTCAGACAGAAGCTATGTACATTTCCAACAGCCAAACTCTGGTTAAAGTCTGTTAAAATAAATACACGATTACAAAGAATCTAGGCCTAATCATGTGTAAGCAGCAAATTAACCAGAAGCATGTCCGATAGGAAAACAATTTGTAGTAGAGGCTACTGGTCAGTGCTCCAGGAGACACTGAAAAGGTATATGATTATCCTTTGTGAAAGTATAACTTACATTTCACAAAATACATACAACATAAGTGGCAAGTTGGATGAGTTTCGATAAATAAATGTATGTGCCTTTGTACCCACCGTCACATTCATGACGCAGAACTGTTCATCACCTCCGCAGGTTGCCTCTAGCCTCTTTCTCTAACATCTAAGCAAAAACTAGTTTGATTTGTTACCATTGAATAGATTCTGTGCATGTTTCCTAGAATTCATATAAGTGGAATTCGGTGCCATATACTGTTAGGTGGCTGGCCTCTCTCTCTCAATAGTCTTGCATTTATTTGTATTGTTGTGTTCATCAATACTGTATATCTTTATATTGCTGAGTAATATCCCATAATATCCCATTTATTTGTCTCTTTCTTTTGTTGACCAGTTTATAGATTATCTTCAATTTTTCTATTATGAAAAAAGTTGCTTTGTACATGCATATATGAGTATTTCTGTGGACATACATGCATGCATTATGCATGCATTAAAGAGTTAAATTCCAAGATCATATAGAAGTACATATTAAACATTTAAAATATTGTCAAATTACTTTCACAATGTTGTACCATTTTACAATCACTAGCAATGTGTGAGAGTTCCATTTTTTCTATATCCACACTCCTTATGATTAGTCACTTTAATTTGAATCATGTTAATGAATGTGATATCAATTTTGGGGTAGTCTTCAGCAGACTTCGTGGTGCTCATGAATAATCACCAGGCATTATTTTGTTTATCACAAAATTGCCTACCTCATTGGCTTTGGCTTGATTCACTTGCAAAGCTGAGCAAGAGATGTTAAGTGACATGCATCCTTGTCATTGCTGAGTGGCTATCAAATCTAAAAGTGTGTAAGAGTAGTTCTAGTAAGCCCACAGCATTAAAACCCAGATGGAAATTTCAGGAAGAATATAGGATTGAACTTTTAAAAGCCTTTATTATTTGTTCTTCTTTCTCAAGCTTTGGACTTCACCAAATCTTGCTTGCAATTCATGTACTGTTAGTCAACTTCTCTTTGATGTTTTCAAAATATGCTAGGGGTCCTGAATTGTGAGAAAAATGACCTTCTTTACAATATGTACAGCAAGAACTGTAATATCAGGCTGGTGTCTTGGAAGAGTTTTGTAGACATTGGTCCCATATGTAAAATACAACCACTTTTGTTTAACTGTGAATTTTTCATTGATGAAAAAGTAAGATTTATTTTTCCCATGTCCTTGATTTCACAATTGACTTGTCTATGTGTATTCCAGTAAAAAATGAGGATAAAATCTTAATGAACCTGAACAAATATGTACACTGCCATGAAAGGTAGAGATTCAATATTTATTCCTGTCTCCTGAGATGTCAATGTGAAGACACATTGTTATTAAAAAGTTTCATTTTACTTTGCTAAAGAATATTCTATTATGGAATAGAAACAGCTTCTTCACATTTCCATTAAATTAGTACCTTAAAATATGTTACCACCAACACTCCAACATGAATAACCATCATTAAATTTTCTGTATTGATTGAGTTGATCCTAATCTATTCTTGTCTCATAAGATCTTGGATGAGCAGTTTGACCCAAGCTTTGAGGATGTTGTCTGCTTCTTGGACAAAAAATTGTTTTGGAAATCTTGAATCAGTTCCCTGGCAAACAAACGGTTGTGTAAGTGCTATTCGCAAAGTGTCTGTACTCAAAAGTCTGATTTGAAGCACTAGCAACAGGTACTGTCTTTGCCATGAGGACTGGACAATGTTTCTTCATTAAGGATCAGACTTCTAAATTCTAGGAAATTATAATGAATCTTTAGGACAATATGAAAGAGAAACATAAATCATCTATTGATAAGTGATTGAGTATTTTTGGCGCTCACTCTGAGGCGGCACAGGAAGAATAAAAAGAGACAAAGTATACAAAGCCCTTTAATGAGGGCACGGGAAAACTGCAAAGGAGTGCAGGGGCTCTCAGTGAGAACAGAGAAGTGAAGTTGCCTTTATTAGGTTTGGCTGGGGGAGGAATTTGGGAAGGGGCAAAATGACATATCAACAGCTGATCTGAAGGAGCATCTGTCTGTGCAAAACAGGAAACAGGTTTACTGGGGGCTGGGGGTGGTGCGCTTGGGTGGTTGTGGAGTCTTGGGATTGGAGAAAGCTCTGCACATACACAAAAAGGGAGCAGGAAGTTTATTTCTGGAACTGGAAGGGGAATGTAGAAGTTACTCTTAGAGAGATAAGTTGTTTATCTGGGCCTGGTACCAAGTTGGGCAGATGTCATGTTAGAGATAGCTAAGCTGCAGGCTAGCAGAATCTAACAATAAGAAGACCTATGAACCCTGAGGAAATTTTCTCAATCCTAGAGCCTTCCAATCCTTTCAGTAGTGAGGTTAATCTCTGAAATATATTTATATTAATATAATTTTTCTGTACAAAACTAATTTAGGGAAGACTGTTTCTCTTGATTTCACAACTCTTCCCAAGCAGCTCTTTCAAGAGTGGTAAACTAATTAAGATATCATGAGCATATCAAACTAATCATTACCAATAGCCCTCTTTTGCAAGATGTAAGAAGACTCTTTGTAGGTATCCAGGGACTTTTGGAAAGTCTCAAATATTATTAAGTTATAAAAGGTATCTTGAAAAATATATTTTTCTGAATGTAGGATCTGGTATTAGCAGGAAAAAATCAAAAGAGTTCAGAAGAGATTAGACACTTGATTAAGAGAGGGGCATCATTGCTGTTGGGGTAGGGGGAATGGTTATAACCTTCCTGCCTATTAATATCGTAATATCAAAAAAGTCTTAAAATAGATACAGCAAAAGGTAATCTAATTGTAAGGGATCTTAGCTCTCTTGGAAGTTAACTTTTTTTATTTAAAAAAGTACTGAAAGATATTGCAAAACAAGGAGAATGCACACAAAGTTACTCTGATGAGGTAGAAACTATTGTCTGGAAAATTACACAACAGTAATGCATTAACTTTATATTATTTCTTGTTCAGAAAAGCTGAATTCTCTGAGACCTATTTATCATTTTAGTAGAGAGAAAAATTCAAATGCTGGTATTGCTTAATAATATCTTTGGCAATAAAGAATTTGCAATTTTCTCCCTCTATAAACAACTCATTAAAAATACACCAACACATTTCATTACCTCTTTTCAGACTCACCTATTTGGGTATTACAATCTCAGAAAAAGAAAGTGTATTTTCCTCAAATCTTAGCGTTTTATAGTTACTCAAATTTTGCTATTCACTGTTACTTCCCATGGTCTGGAACAAATTGACACTATATTTTAGGACAAAATTCTTTTCTTTTCCCTTAAAAAAGAAAAACAAGGATACTTTCTATTACCTTGTATTCATAGTTGTGCTTATTTGGCAGTATTTTTTCCTCTAGAATCTTATCCATCTGTATTAATTACAACTTTCTTTAGTATTCAGTTTTGCTTCACAGCAGAGAGAGAGAGAGAGAGAGAGAGAGAGAGTTGAATGAAAACCCTGCCTTAAAGAAGCATTTTGGCAGATCAGAGAAGCTCTTGAATATATGTGGTGGAAGCTGTCATTCCATGTGTTCCTTTAATACTCTTAAAGTTGTGAAAAGAAAAATGTTCATCAGTGCAGCTCGAAGATACTGTCACTTTAACATTTTAACATAAAATTATGCTCTTGACTACATTTTCAGTACTCTGTATTACTTAGAAAGTATCCGTGGGTGCAAAAATTTGTATTAATTAGTTGTATCGTTAATCAAAGTCTTCTGCTGAATTCAAGATCTGGTTATTTTCTTCATATTAGTTAAAAAGGTTGATTTTTCAGGGGGCACAGTTCAGTCCCTTGCAACGGCACCAGCTTCAGCAAAACAATCTCAGCCATGGGTGAAAAATAAATTCAGGGCACACGATCTTACTTATCCAGACGCCAATGTCCAAGTTCCAAAAACATATCCAATACATATGTCGGACAAGTACTTTCTTAATTATGTTTACACATGGACATACAGAGTCTCTAGCAAAGAGTTAATTCAGCAGCCCTGTGAGTCAGTTCTCACATGTCTGTAGAAGGGCCTGTTTGTGGGTCTGACCTCCACTGCCCTCTAGGAGTTGAGCTTCTGGAATGTTTCCACCATGACTAATTTATGAAGATATTTTGAATGCCAGGGGCCCTGAGCCCTGATAAACTAGCCTGGCTAAATTGTATCAACAATGTGATTTATGACAAACACCTGGTTTTCTTCTGTGAATTTGGTATTATGGTAAACACGACCCACAGCATAGGTATAGAACACCAGCATAACCAACTTCCCATTAAAACTCTCAGTTCTGTGTTATAAGTAAGGGCCTCCTTGGACAGAAGCATGTCACCATGATTCATAGCTGAAGGAAGAACATGCTCATGCATGTGTCTGAGGGAAAATTTTGGAGGTAATGCTGAAATTCTTACAGACCCTGATGATGAGTCTTTATCACTTTGTTTGGTGTCACTTCACTGTAATAAATCATAGTGATGAATTAAAGTAAGGCTCTCAGGGTCCCAAGAGAACATAAAACTCATACAAGCAAAAGATGATAAACCAGATTTCCTATGGTCTGCCACTCTCAGAGAACAAATGAACAACATTTCACTAGCAACTGACAAAACTTATTCTTTAAATACTCTTGCCACTGCTAGAG
Organism: Cuniculus paca; assembly: GCA_004365215.1. Classification (NCBI taxonomy): domain Eukaryota; kingdom Metazoa; phylum Chordata; class Mammalia; order Rodentia; family Cuniculidae; genus Cuniculus; species Cuniculus paca. The sequence continues at coordinate 9,890 of RJWT010021957.1, forward strand.
AGTTGCTTATGAACTTGTACACACTAGGACCAGAACCTAAGTTGGTCATGCAAAAAGACAAACAAACAAAAAAATATTGGGGGGGAGGAGTAAATGTCTATTTTCGTTTTTTCTTTTTTTTTTCTTTTAAAGAGAATAGAACAGAACAGAACAAAACAAAACAAAACAAAACAAAACGGAATAGAGTCAAACACAACATAGCATTTCAGAACAGAACACTGAAAGCAATACAGGTCTTCAAAACATAACAACAGGAGATTAACAATGGCTACCCTAGTGTCTCTTGCCTTCTTTGAAATGATTGTTCATACATTCAACACAATAAACTCAAACAAAACAAAATAATATAAAACCAGATAAAACAAAAGAGTGAAAGCATTACAGGCCTTCAAATCAGACAGCAAGAAATCAACAATGGCTGCCTTAATGTCCTTTGTTTTCTTCAAAAAAGCTGTTCCTATCTTCTCACATATTGCAATCAAATAGTACAAAACAGACTTAAACCAATCAAATCAATAAAAGCATTATTGGACTTCAGAACCTTTCCCCCATATTTACCAGGGATTTTGTATCTTATTGAGTCTTTCAATTTCTTACACTAGGGAGACGATGTGGTGTTTACACATATGAGCTTGGTTTATTTCACTTATGAGTATGGTCTCCAGTCACATCCATTTACCTATAAAAGCCTCAATGTGATCCTTCTTTATAGCTGAATGGTACTCCATTGTATAAAAGTACCACATCTTTTTTATCCATTAAATGCCTATTTTCACTATTTATTTATTCTTAAGATCAGAGTAAATTATGTAGTTAGCTGCATCAAGTAACAATGGAGAAATATCCTAAAACGTTTTCTAAGTGAGAAACAGAAGTAGTTAATGTCTTAAGGGTAATAAAATCATAATCTTTTTAAATTGTATTTTCTAATTGACAGAATTCTTGTCTATTTATTCAAGACACAAAGTAACCTATAACTTTCCACAACTTTGGCCTTAGAATAGTATGTAGTGACTCAAACAAGGCTATATCCCTAGAAAATTATAAAATTCTCTGTGATACACTAGGCAGTGCCAGAGTATAATATTACAAAATCACACAGTCATTCTTTTTCTTCATTTTAAAATTCAGGATAATTTTCTTATCACAGTGATTACAAACGTATCAGTAATGAAGACTATTGTATACATTACAGTATACTGAAGAATATATGTAGACATAATTCAAAAACATATTGGAATATAAATAAATTTTACATAGAACCATAAGTCTAAAATTGATTAACATAAGATCACTTGAATCATTCTAATTAGTTATATTATTAAAGTATTGTGCTATATTATTAAAAGATCTCGTTATACTATTAAAAGTTTGTGAAATGGTATATTGGTAATATATTTTTCAGGGGAGACATGTCACACTGTTCTTTACAATTAAAGGCAATGTTTCTACAACTTTGAGGCAATACAGTATAATGAAAAATGATTCTTCTGTGCAATAAGATTATAGCTTTATAAAGCTTGCTTTTTGAAAAATGATGGTATAATGAATTAAGCGTTTACATTTTCTTAAAATTTATTTATTTAAATCTAATCCCTTATGTGATAGCATTTGATTGAGAGGTGCTGTGGAGATAAGTAAGCCATGGGCATTAATCCCTCCTGAATGGGATTAGTACTTCTATTTAAAAAGAGAGAGAGAGAGCTGGCTTGTTTTCTTTCCACCTTATGTCAATACAAGGAGGATTTGACATCTGCTTCAAGAGATCTCACCCAGAGACTATCATGTTGCCACTCAAATCTTCAGCATTCAACCTCTAGAGCTGTGAGAAATAAATTTCTGTTGCTTTTGAGCCAATCAGTTCGTGGTACTTTAATATGGAAGTACTAGCTGACAAAGACAAATGGAGACAATTAATACATGTTCTTCACTTAGCTGCTATAATCTGCACCTTCTATGTCATCCAGTCACCTGAATTTTCAAAAATGAGAACAACTTTCAGTTAGTGCTTGCTGAATAATATCAGACTGGATGCACAGAAAGGAAAAGAGGCCAATACATTGCCTTCTCTGGCATCCCAAAAACCTGTGTACTAATGTAGAAGAAAATTTTATGAATAACTGACTTACCTAACATGTATGAACTTTACTATTCTATAAAATGTCTAGAAACTGGGTAGAATTTTTATAAACTAATCATAGAACTGTTAACTTTCTCATACTAGGAGTAAGAGACTGAAGCCTGGAAAATTAAGGATCCATTGCACATAAAATGGCTACATCTTGCAGGAGATAGATCTCACATACATGTAAACACTGAGTATTTCTCAGGAATCCTTTACATTCATAACGATTAGAGGTTGCTTTTCTCCTAACTCCAGCTTTTCATTCCAAATTAGTCCAGCATATTTGGAAAAGCAAAACAAGCAATAAAAAACCCAGAAACTGGTTAGTGGAAAACTAACAGATAAGAAATACTTACCCAACAAAAACATACACTAGAGGAAAGATAGTCTCTTTAACAAATGGTGCTGGGAAAACTGACTTTCCATGTGCCAAAGATTGAATTCAGACCCATATTTCTCAGCATGTACCAAACTAAAACCAAGAAGAATCAAAGATCTAAATGTTAAAACAAAAACAATCGGCTGGATGATAAAACAGGTAAAACTCTTGAAGCTACAGGCATAGGCAAGAACGTTTTGTACAGAACCCCCATTTGCACAAGAAATAACATCATGAATCAACAAATGGGATCATATAAAATTAAAAAGCTTCTGCACAGCAAAAGAAACAACCTACAGAATGGAAACAAGTTTTTACCGGCTACTCTTTGGACAGAGGACTGAAATCTAGGCTACATAAAGAGCTCATAAAATTTAGACCCTACAAAATAAAAGACTCAATCAGTAAATGGGCAACTGAAATGAAGAGACACTTCTCAGAACTACAAATGACCAATAAAATACATGAAAAACTGTTCAAAGTCACTGGCCACCAGAGAAATACAAATTAAAGCAACATTGAGATTTCATGTTACCCCAGAAAGAATGGTGATTATCAAGAAATCAAATAATAACAAATACTGGTGAAGCTGGGAGGGGAAAAGGAGTCTCTCTACATTTGTTAGAGAGGATGTGAACTAATAGGACCACTATGGGAGTCAATATGGAGATTTCTCAAAAATTTAAAAGTAACAGTTCCATTTGACCCAGTTATTCTTCCAGGAATCTTCCTGAAAGAGCTAAAAGACTTCTTATTACAGTGATACACAGATACCCGGGTTTATGCCAACACAACTCATGATAGCTAAATCTTGGAAGTGGCTCATATATCTACCAACAAATGAATAGATAAATAAAATGTATTTATACAAAATGAAGTTCTACTCTGCCAGAAAGGTTAAACTTGAGTCATTTATAGGAAAATGGATGCACTTCGGCACCATAATGTTAAGTAAAATTAATCAAATTCAGAAGTTTAAATATCATAGGATGACACTTCAAGGTATTTATCTCAAAGGAGTCACAACTTATATTTATACAAAAAAATTGAATGAGGATGTTTGTTGCAGCCTTATGTCTAATAGCTGAAAACTAGTAACAGCCAGATGTTCTATAGTAGGTAAATGGTTAAACAAATTGTGGTACATCCATGCCATGGATTGCTATTTAACCACACAAAGGTAAACTATTGACACATACGACAATGTTGATGACTCTTCAGAGAATTAACATTGAATGAAATAAGTAGCTAGTCTCCAAAAACTGCATTTATCTAATGTTCTTGAAATGATTAAATTATAGAAAAAGAGAGCACATTGTTGATTATCAGTAGTTACGGAAACATTACAGATGGGAGGAATTGGGCATCATAAAATAATAGTTTAAACAGGAGATTTTTCACCATGATGGAAATTTTCTCTATCTTAACTGTATCAATGACTCTACTGTGGTTTTGAAATTACATTGTAATTTTGCAAGAGGTTCCCATTAGGAGAAACTGGGCCAGAGATACTTACATTTTCTCTGTATCATTTATTTATTTATTTACTGGTACAGGGAATCAAACTCAAGATCTTGCACTTGCCCATCAGGTGCTTGTGCCACTGAACTATATCCCCAGCCCTTCTATCTCATTTATTATAACTACATGGAAAGGTATAATTATATCAAAATAATAAAAAAATGTAAAAAATCATGGAATAATAGTCCCTGTTAAGATGAAATCATCCATCCACGTTCATACAAAAATGTCAGACCTGCAAGACTGCTGGATTTCTTCTCAAAAATCAATCCCTGAACAACTATAGAAGAAAACAGAAAAACAAACAGCATAAATAAATAGGCAAAACAATTTAAGGATTTCTGGTGTGATAGGGATTATTGTGTCAGGATGTGGCATTTAGCTAAAAAGGAAACAGCAAGGCAATGCTATGAGAGGAAGGTTACATGCAAAGGAAACAGTGATGCCTGCTTCTGCTTCCCTCTGAAGTTGCCTGGGGACAAACAGTGCCTGTGGCTGTCATTAGAAGTAAATTAATGTTAAATCAGAAGTCTTACTGTGAGGACCACGTTTTTAAAAACTAATGATTACTTTTAAACAGTCATTTCCCAATACTTTCCTTTCTCAAATTCTCTGAGGGCCATGAATTATCATTTAAAGAGGTTGTCCTAATACACTTCTCCCTTGGAATTGGAAGGATTTCTTTTAGGAAGTTTGGACGGTTTTTTTTCAAAGCTATGTTTATCTTTTATAGTCTAGGGCTCTCCACATGTCCTGCTTGACAGAGTAGCCAGCATCCTCTTGGGATATGAGGTCAGAAGCCAAAATAACAAGACTTTTGAAAAGTCAAGAAGAAAAAGAAGAAAAAAATAAAAAATAAGAAAGGAGGGAGAGGAGAAAGAAGAAAATCCAGCATATTATATTAAAGATTCTATTAGAACACTGCCAGAGCAAAAAGACAAAGAATCTAAACTGAATGTAATTGATACAGGGGAACAAAGCTCCCAACCCACTAGATGCTGAAAGGTTTCTGCCCTAGAATAAATTACTGGACATCATGACAGTGGTCTAACATGGCAAAAGGTCAAAGCAAAAATGACACTTCCTCTGATGACCACTTCCTCCTCCTTCCCCTTTAGCCCTGATCACAACTTCCTCTTTCCTTTCCCTTGTGTACAGAGAGAATTCCAATCAGTTCCTCATGCATCATCAATGCCTGCCCCAAGTGCAGCTTCCAGTCAGAGGTCACATAACCCTCAGCCTCCTCTGTATCCAGAGGAGGAGAATGCCCAACCCGACAAGTTGTGCGCTCCTCTCCACGTCCACAATAAAGGCCTCTTTTTCTTTCCTTTGGTTTCTCTATTGTTCCGGAAAACCCTAACAGATGTTCCCTAGGAGTTCATGTTCTCTAAAAATCGAAGAATGAATTTTAGGAGGTTATGAGCAGAATATATTTATTGAGAGAAAGAAAACTTCTGTCTGAGAGAGAGACAGAAGGGGTCCTGAGTGGGTTGCCAAAGACTCTGACTTTTCTAGGAACTTTTATAGAATAAAACCATGAGGTGAGATGAGTCCAAGAAGGGAAAAACCTGGAAACTCACAAGGTAAACAGGCTTGAGGTGGGCAGAACTATGGTCAACCAATGAGTTTAATTGTACAGGTAAAATTGACCAAATCAGGGACAAATGGGGAAGCAAGTCATGTAGCAAGTGGGCATTGCTACAGAGCAGTGACTCTTCCTGTAGGGGTTTGGGATGGTGGCTCCTGGCTTCCTCAAGGTGATCCACACCTATTTAGAATATTAATACTTGGATGTGGTTGCATTTGTTCTGCCTTTTGTTTTGAGATCTGGCCCACAGTGGGAGGTGTCTGTCTCCTTCAAGGTCACAAGACATCTGGTCTTCTGTGCCAACTTCCTCGAAAGCCTGGCCCTGTCTGACTGCCTATAATATTTCTATCTAACCCAGCTGTCTGTACCGTAATTAAGGAAAAAATCAATTGGAAATGATATTAGCAATATGAAAAGTATAAAAGTGTAAAAAAAATATACTAATTACAAAAAATTTTATAATCATAAGAGTTATGGAGAAATACATTTTAAAGAATTTAAGGAACATGAAAGATCTCTCACAAAAATGTCCAAAGGAAAATTAAGAAAAAAACCTATACCTCACCCTACTAAGTGATGTTTGAATATTGAAGACAGAGAAAACTTTAAAAGATTACAGAAGCAAAATATCACATATGAAGATCTCACATAAGAGTTGAGTCATCTTTTTTTTTTTCTAGAAAAAAATGAAACGTGAAGAACTGTTACTCCAAAGTATCGACTAACAGGGGAGGGGCTAAAACGTTATATATAACCAAATATTTGATTGTCTTTAATTTTCATAGTTAATTATTTATTCATTATGAAATCAAATATGAGAATTTTGGAGTAGTGATGAGAGTTATGATTGAAGCAATTCCTGTCCCTTTTCCCCTGTGACTTACACCTGACCGGTTTGGCAATAGGAAGCAGATGTTGTCTTGTACATAGGAGATCTAAACTCCAGGCGAGGAACACTAAGTTAAAAATTGGAGAGTTTGGGTTGGTTGATCAGACACCACTCTCTGTTCCTGCAGAGGGCAATGAACCTAATTTCTATAATGTAAATAACTTCTTAAAAGAAGAACAAGAACAGCTTGAACTTTTACATCTTGACTGTAAATTTACAGGAAAGACAAGATAATCCCCTCAGTTTACCATCCTTGAAATGTCTCCATATGTGTTAGTTTTCCATCCTTATAATGAAATATTAACTCATAAAGAACAAAGGTTTATTTTGGCTTATAGTTTTGGAAGTTCCACTCCATGTATGTTTAGCCCCATTTCTTCCAGCCTACGGTAAGGCTTTTATTTAATATGTTGGAGAAAAGTTGCTTACATCATAAGTCAGGGAGAAAAAGGAAAACAGGAAAAGGCCAGTGCTCCTGTGGGCCTGCACCAACTGACCTAGAACCACCCACTAGGTCTCCTCCTCACAGGTTCCAACTTGTCTCAGTAGTGCCACCCTGAGGACAAAGCCTCTGCCACACAAGATTTGGGAGACATTCTGCACAGTCGATTCAGTCATTATTTAAATGTCAAGGTTTGTTGATTATTCAGATTTCTATTTTCTTGACTAAGAACATAGTGAAAGAAAGAGATAGATAGACAGACAGAAAGAAGGAAAGAGGGGAAGAAAAAAGAAAAATAAAATGCCCAGTGTAGTGGTGCATGTCTGTAATCCCAGCACTCAGGAGGCCAAGGCAAGAGGATCACTGTGAGTTTGAGGCCAGTCTGGGCTACATAGTGAGTTCAAGGCCAGCCTGAATTACATAGTGAGAGTTTGGCACAAACAAATGAACAAACCCTAAAATACAACAACAGAAAAAGAAAACAAAAAATATTCTTCCTGACAATTCTCATTCAAATACACATTTCAATATAAGGACATGATAAAACTCT
>RJWT010021958.1:0-17375 GCA_004365215.1 Cuniculus paca
TGAATGTTTTCTCTCTGCATCCTCAGGCCCTCCCCCCATCAAATTCCTCCCTTGGATATCTACCGCTTCTCTACTGTGCTGAGTACTCTAACCTTAAAGATACCTCCTGCCTCTCTAATGCTCCGCCTTTAAAATATCCTATCAGTGACTATGCACAATGAAGATTTTTTCTGCTAGGAAATACCCTGCATAGGAAATAGGCATTAACCACTGGAATAGCCAGAGTAGCTGTAGTCCCTCCCAGAATTCCTTAGGGAGCCAAGAGGGGGTAGTTAAACTCTTCCTGTAATGAGGTGTCATTAGAGAAAAAAAGGTGGTTTTGGATCTCTCCATGTAATTACATCAATGATAGATGAGGTGGAAATATGAGTCCTATAAATCACTTGTATTTCGGCAAACTCAGAAAGATAGGGAGCCCTTTTATCTTTGTAATTTTGAGGTTGCATGTGGTGTCCACAATCACTGTAAGAAATTCTCTCCAGAAATGAAGAGAATTCTGGTGCTTTGCAGTGTTTCACTTGGTGCCATATGGTGCAGATGTACACACAGTCTTTGTAAGAAGCCAGAGGGCCTGTGCCTTTGCTATATGGCTTTCTTCCCTATTGGATCAGTATTAGCTCAGCAGCTATACTTATAATCTTATTGGTTGACTACAGTTTGACCTACATGATACCCACCTCATGATTTTGCTCTATAAAACATTGGAGAAATGGCCTCTGTGGCAACCCTCTGACCTGTCTCTCAGGAACTCTCTCTTAATAAACCTTTCCTACTCTTACCCTCTGTTGTCCGTTGAAATTCATTCTTTGATATTCAGGGGACACAAACTCAGCACATCTGACATCTAGTAGGTTGAGAGTTATTTGTCTTCTACATCATAGGGAGATCTGTGAATGGAAGACAAAGGAGCTTTGCCCTGCGTTTCTGGGTGTTCGGACTTCTGGGTGTGAGGCCTGTGAGGCACAAGCCCTGCACGGTGCCGTGCCCTCCTGACGTGAAAGTCCTAGGCAAGTTCAAGCACAGGTTCTGCATTTTCATTTCACTCCAGGCCCTGCAAAGTACATAGCTGCTCCAGGCAGGACCTCTGCTCTGGAAGGAGGGACCACCTCAGGCTGGGGCAGGACTCCTCTGGGGAGAAAGGCACAGCTGGCCAGCGGTTCCCATCCATGACTTGCCTGGGGACACTGCCAACATCTGCACAAAGCTTTGGCTGCCACTGTGTACTCTGGGGCCAGTAGTGCTCAAAAAGCCCAGGACATTCTCCACAACCAAGAATTCGAGTCAGCCAGTGGCGACAGGAGCTGCTTGGGAGCCTCTTGATGGGCCCTAGCATGGTCCTCAGAATTGCCCTGTGCAGTTCTCCCAGCATGAGGGGCGGCTGGAAGTGCACCTCACTGTGACACTAACGGTCTTCAGTTCCACTCTTAAAGAGCACAGACTGAGAAATAAACAACACTAGCATTTTGTAGAAAGAATGCCTCTGGCTGCCTAGGCAGGTCACACAGAGATGAACTCAGCACAGTTCTGGAAACTGTGCATTCGGGCTGCGAACAAGGCTGCCTGCAGTGGAGACACCATGTCTGGTGCACTCTCCTACAATTTAGAAATCAGAATTTCACATGTGACAAGCAGATGGTCACAAGCAGATCGATGTGCCAGGTGTTTTAATGAGTCCCAAGTCAGGGGCATTCCTAGAATTACCTAGGAAACTGGATCACGCTGTGCAGAGCCTCAGGTGAAAGCCCTGAAAGGCTGCTTGCTATTAGCATGACAAAGAACCGACCACCTGGGCCCCAGCCCACTGCTTAGTGCAGGACAGGTGACGTCCCTGTCTGTTCTTTGTTGGGCTCAGAACTTCCTAGACCCCCTCCCTCTGGCTTGTAACTAAGCAGCAAGAGTTTATGCTTAGAATAGATGTTTGTAGTTTTTCACCCCAATTACTCTGGAAATTTCTCAAACGGTTTCCTTATACAACAGACAACTAACTCCATCACCGCCCCCGCGGGCCTGCTTCCTAAAGGGATAATGAGGCAGTATCTGTCAACCGCCCTCTCCCTGATTACTGTTTATTAAGCATCAGCACGCAGCGAGCCTGTGTTTTCCCTCAGCCTTTTTTATCTCTAATGCGTGTGTGCTGTGCATATTATGATAGGCAAATGCTAATTTACGCTCCCGGCAGAGCTGCCAGGAGCAGCACAGACCTTCTAGGGCTGATGAAGGGGGGGATGCAGCGGAAACAGGAGGGATGGTGTGGGTGTGCTGAAAACTGGTCAGGTGGCAAGTTCCCTGGAGCAGGGCTGGTGTGTGTGGGCTCCTCTGACACCACAGCACCTCGGACAAGTCGCTTCTCAGACAGACAGGTCCCTGTGGGTTCTCCCACATGCCCGCCGACTCATCTCCTGAGGACCAGAAGCAGAGGGTCCCCAGGACTTGGCACCTTCCTGGACTACCTGAAGGAAAACCCAAGGGCACCTGCCTGGAGGTCTGGAGCCCCCACATGCACGCCGTGACTCTGAATCACCAGTGTCCACCTCAATCACGGAGCAAGACAGAGTTTTTGAGACATTCCATGGGGGACGACGGACAGGACCATTTACATTTTTAGCTCCTTGGAATGCAGAGGACTTAAGAGAGAACTCTCGCAGCTGGCTGGAGAGAGGTGGCGCCTGATCTCAGCTGGCTTCAGAAAATTGATATTCCTGATGTAAGAGCAGCTGAGATAGGGCCAGCCCGGGGAGTAGGGGATGGGAGCCGTCCGCGCAGGACAATCCGTCCCCACATTTACCACATTCCTAGTAAAGGAAGGGGACTTCTGGAATCCCAGGAGTCAGCAGGCGCCCTGGAGACTTTGGGGAAAACCATCCTTAGCTGAGCGGAGGGAGGAAGTCAGGGCCAGGGCCTCGCTACCCTCTCTGAGCTTCACAGAGACCTCTCTGTACACTCTCTGCGGCCCCCTCTCCTCCCCAACTTTCCTTCACTGCTTGGTGGTTGCCTTGGTCCTTGAATTCGGTTTCACACTCAGAATTAAGGTTTATTAAATTAAATCTGTTCTCAATGCTTTGATTCCACACCACAGAAAATTTCATTTTTAGACTGAGTATATGTAATTCTGGCTTTTGGGTGAAGATACAGTGATTTGGGGCACGGGAGCAAATGCACAAAGACAGGGCAACATCAACAGCCATCTCCAGGATTCCAGAAATTCAGTTGGAACAGGAAGCATCCAGTTTTTCAGGGATATTTCAAAAATTTATCTGTAGGCAAAAGTATTTTGGCACCAAACACATTTTTTCTTTCTTGTAATCTGCATCACATGTCCAAAAGATGACTGGATTCATGCCCTCCAGAAGAAGGAGAAATTTGTTCCTGTCATGCACACTCGTATGCTTGGCCTCAAAGAATTGTTCAAGAAAGATCTTGATATTTCAAACATCTGTAACCCCCCCCCCTTGCAGATATTCACTCACACATGCCTCACCATGTAACCTGCCCTTTTTACACTTCTATTCCTCATGTCTTCAGAAGGCATAAATAGTGGTTGTAACCTGTCTCCCAGGGAGTATAATTTTTTTGTTGTTTTTTGAGTTTTTTTTTTTTTTTTTGCTAATTCTGAGATTATTTAGGGTTCGGGCTAGAACAGAGGAGCCCAGTGGGTACAGGGATGCAGGTGCAAGCAAAGACATCTGCAGACGTGCCCTTTGGGGCCAGGGCTAGATGCTGAGGACCTGTGGACCCCTACCCATAGGGGTATAGCAGAGAAGGAAGGGGTCCTAGTCCACTCTGGGTGTTCTCACAGCTCCTTAAGGAGGCTGCCATGCCTGCCAGGAGCTGGGCTTGCACAAACATCCCTGCCCTGCAGCTGGCAGGAGCTCTGAAGGCCTGAGCAGGCCAGAAAGCCAAACCAGCCAGCCCCTGGGGAGAAGTGTGGGGCTCACAGTGTGGTTTTCTGGCTGTGGAGGAGGGCTTCAAGGGAAGAAACTGCTCCCTGGCATGCTGCTGGCAAAGAGAAAAACAGTACCGTGGTCCTGCCAGCTAGGAACAGAAGAGCCCAAGTAATCTCTCCAGTCGCAGGACCCTGGCCTGTATGATCCTGTCATCATGAGAACAGGCATGGTAGCTCCTGTCAGAATGGAAAGAAGGATAGCATTGAGCAGCAAGGAGGCACCTCACCACCCTGGGTATGCGCTGGGTGCCAGGTCATGCAGAGAATGCCAAGGCTGGAGAGCCAGGGGTCCCCATCTCACCCATGTATTAGCAAGTTTATGTTTTATCCAGAAGCAATGATGAGAAAGCAAAAGTGTGTAGAAGCAACCAACACATAGATCACACACCTGGAAAGTTCAGTGCAGAGTAGAGGTGAACAGACCTGGCAAGATGGCGGCCAGAGGCCAGTCAGGAGGTTGTGAGCAGTATGTGGGGGACAAGACAGTTGCTGAGCCCCTTCTGGTTTGATGGCTTTAATGCAAGTAAGAAGAAGGATCTGCAGTGAAGTGTGGTTCTCAGGTGTTCTTTCACAACTCCGTGGAAGTTATATTCATCCAGGTGGAGAACACAAAGAAACCGGCTCTGCACAGAAAGTGTCCATTGCTGGGGATCGTGGAGAAGGAAGATCGGTTCCATCCCTCTCCTGACTTCACCTGGGAATGTAGCTAAGGGAAGCAGAATGGTCCTTTCCACCACACTCAACTTCTGCACTCACTTGTTGGAGACAGCTTCTGCCTCAGCCTGCAACAGATCAGGCTCTGTTTCTCGGGGCTCGTGACTAAAACTCAGACCACAGAGCCATTGGAAGAACATTAGGCCAATAAAGGCCACAGTCCATCATCTGTGGGTCATGACCTTGTGTGACTGTGTGGGCCTGGAAGATAGTCACTGACGGCCAGTGGAGGAAAGGGGAGGGTAGGACAAACACAGAGCAAGACGCAGATGAACACAGCGTGTGGGGATGTAGGCTGGCTTCTGGTGTCACACCAGACCCAGATAGTGCACCTAGGTGGAACCCTCAGGCCCCTCATTCCTAAGGCTAAAGTGATCAAGTGCTATCATAATGGGGAATTTGAGGACATACTTATTGTCAGTTCTAACCTGCACATGCAGAACTGTCACTTTCTCCCAATTGTCATTTGAGGAGCTAGTAATAGTGGATAGGATAAAAAGGAGAATCCATTAATCTATATCAGTTCTACTCATTTCTTGGTCCCACTGTAATTTTTCTACTGAAAGTTTTAGATAGACCATAGATGATAGATAGATAGATAACTGTATAGATAACTGGATATGTAAACGGGGATATATTTAAATAAATCTCAGTCAGTTCAAGTCACTGACACTGTCACCACCCACTAAGCCATCACTTGGGCTGGTCCTCAAGTCCAGGGAGCTCACCGGCTTATGTTCATCATAGCAGGAGCACACCTTGAATTCTGCCTTTCCAGGGACTCTGCTACAAAGTTGAGCACAAAAGTGACCTTGTAGGAGCTGTTTCCCACCTTTCTGCACCTGGGTTGGGCCCTCTTTCTCCGTGGACATGACACTCTTATTAGTTAAAAGTTACCGGTTTTTAAGTGTTTCAACACTAACAGCTGGAAACTTCCTACATATCTTATTGAGTGATTAAAGATACTTTTGATTTCACCATCAATTTGAAAAGAGTAACTCTCAGAAAAGCTGAGCAATCTGGAAATTCACAAAGAATTGGAAGAATAACCCTACATCAGCTTTTACAGGCTCTAGCAGCTGAAAATTCTCCCTTTTTTCTCCTGGAAATTCTACTTACATGTGTTACATCTGGCAAGGGGTCTCTGAGGGGGCAGGCCAGGCACCTCCTGTAATGACTCTCTGCCTCTTTTGGGGCCCTTGTCCTCACTCTAGTGAAGAATGGAGAAGTGGGGGTTGTAGTAAGAAATGGGGGGGGTCAAGACTTGTATAGACAAAGTGCAAGTTTATTTAGAGTGTGGCAAATGCAGGGGAAGCAGAAGAAAAGCTGTCTTGACAGCCGGCACATCCCAGTGAGCATAGGCTATGCTCTTACTGCGGCAGACTGACTCACCGATTGGCATGGACTAAGACAGTCAGGGTCTTAGCTTTCCCTTCTGGGAAGGGGACAAAGTCAGCATACAGTAATTGCAAGTAGCACTTTCATAAGAATACAATAGGGTACATTGTCGTGCACAAGGTACACGACAAGCATGTGGGATCTTCAATCCTCAGACACAGATAGGCTGTGAGGATTTTACAATGTTAATCAACTGCATTTGGCCCTGGGTTTTTTATGCCCCTCTAATCTGTCCCTACACATAAATGAAGGGAAACAGTATTGTTCCTTTCAAAAATAATATTGAGGGGTTGCAGTGTTTGGATGGCCACATGTTTGCTTTCCTGGAATCATCATCTGGGTTTGGGAGAGCTAATCCTTTCTATGTGGCTTGTGTAACTCTGCATTCAGCGGGAAGGGTTAGTTTATGCAGGCTTAGTGCAGGACTGTGTGCCCTGTGCTACTGTCCGTGCATTCATATGGATCGAAGTGGAGAAGACGTGCACAAGTCATGAAGCCTAGAGACGGACCTATCCAGAGAGTGAACTGTCTCAGTCAGGGTGGCCTGTCTTATGCTGGCTAGGAAACAATGCCAAGATCTCTGTGGACAACAACCACAGATTTGTCTGCTCCTGCTGCCCTTCACTGTGGTCAGCAGCAGTCCTTGGCTTGTGCCCCACAGCAGGCCAGACCGACTGAGGGACTTCTGACTGCAGAGTCTGCTGGTTGTCACAGCAACAGGAAAGAGCAGAAGTGTGAAATTACCTGCTCTGCTCAATACTTCCACCCTGAGGAGCCCACTCCCTTGTCAGTGCTGTGACCAGGCACAGGCAATGTGTGGCCCCCACAGGAGCAACAAAAAGATTTGAGGGATAATGGTGGAGTCGTGACTTTGGTTGCAGGCAGGGACTTCTCAGATCTTTGTGCACCATTTATTATAGGTTAGATCTAAAACATATCCAAAAGCCTCATGTATGTGGAAGGTGAATGGGTCAAGGGTGTTCTATATTCACTCATGGATTAATCCACTGATGAGTGTATAGCTGAAAGTGCTGTTAGAACATGAGGACTGGTGGAAAGAGGCAGGTCACTGATGCCATGACCTTCTATCTCTGCTTCCTGGCTGCCTGTAGCACGCACAGTTGTTCTCTGCCCGAGCGCTTCCTTTGCGCTATTTCTGGCTTGGAGTCAGCCAACCATGAACTGGAGCCATGACCCCAAATAAATCTTTCCTCCCTTAAATTGCCAGTGTTGACTATTTGCTCCAGGGTTGACAGTGTGGCTGAGACACCATTTTACCTAATGATTTCATGCTTAGCCTTTTGCGAGAGCACTCTTAACCTCTGCATAAGGACATGGACCAAGGAGAGACAGCACCAGATTAACTCCACGATGTAAAACACTGATACCTGGTTTCTTCCTCTAGGAGCCGGGCCATCCACCAGGGAAAAGAGCCAAGTGGCTCAGTTTTGAAGAGGACAAATTAGCAGCAGCCCTGTGACCATGGTGATGCTATCATCCATGTCCATGGACAGGCTAGTACATCTGGTAGCACTCACAAGAAATAATAACACATCCTGAAGCATAATCTCTCTAGATCACAGTGACACTATGGATTCACTGACCTGTGTTGGTCTAGAGAAAAAGAGTTTTCTACCTCAGAACCTATAGAGAAGAATGAAATGTCTTCCCTTATGTTCTACAGTGAAGAACAGACTCTTCTACTTCAAACTCTGTGTGAAAGATGAACTATTTTATAGACTACCAATAGGTAGGAATGGACTCTCCCATCTTTCAATACCAATGGGGAAGAAAGAACCCTCCTACAAGAATACCACTGAGAAAGAATGATTTACCAACCTCAGTGTCTGTTGAGAAGAATGGCCTCTTCTACCTCAGATCCTGAGGAGAGGATGGACTGTCCTACCTCAAAACAGAATAGTAGAACTAAGTACCTATGGAGAACAAAGGACTCTCTTAACTGAGATCTCATGGAGAAAATGGATTTTCTTATCTGAGTACCTCAAAGGAACATAAATCCTTCACCATTAGCTCCAGTGGTAAGATTTGAATCTTCTACTTCAGATCCTGTGGAGGAAATGAGTTTTCCAACCCAGTATCTGTGGGAAAAAGAATGTATTCTATCTCAGATATGATGGAGAAAGAATGAATTCTTCACCTCATATTCTGTGAAGAATAATAATCTGCTAGACGTCTTGTGGAGACAGAATGATCCTCATACCTGAGAATCTGTAAAAAAAAAAAGTGGATTTTCCTATTTCAGATACTTTTGGGAAGAAGGTACAACCTAATCTCAAATCTTCTGGAGAAGAATGAGTTCTACTACCTCAGATGCTGTGGGAAAGAAGGGATACCCCTAGCTCAAGACATAGGGTACAGTAGACTATCTTCCCTGAGTACCTGTGGAAAAAAACTGAATTCAAGGGGTTCTCTTCTCAGATCCTGTGAAGAATGAACTCTCTCATCTTAGCTCTGACAGGAAGGAATGGACTTTCCTGCAGATACTGAAAGAAGAATGGCTTTTTCTAAATCAGCACCTGTGATGAAGAATGTGCTCCTTTACTTCAGTAAATGCGGGAAAGAGCGAACTCTTCAACCTGAGAGACTATGGGGAGAAACAGACTCACCTACATAAAACATTGGGGGAAGAAATAGATTCTGATATCTCAGAAAACATAGGGAAGAAGGATGGACTTTCTTATACCACATCCTGTGGAGAGGAGAGAAATCTTCTATCACATTACCCAAAGGGAAGAACAGACTATGCCACATTAGATGAAGAGAAATGGATTTTCATACCTCAGAACCTGCGAAGAAGAATGGACTCACTTACCTCAGATTCTATGGGGAACCCTAGATTTTTACCCTAGATTCTATTCAAATGAATGGACCCTCTGCCTCAGATTCCAAGGGGGAAAAATGGACTCTCCTTTGGCAGTTATATGAAGAGGAGTGAACTGTCTGGCCTCAGATCCTGTGAGGAGAATGGGCTTTCCTACCTTCTTACCTGTGGGGAGGATGCTCTTCCATAACTGAGTTCCTGTACAGAAGAATGGACACTACATTCTTGGTATCTGTGGGGAATAATGGGTTTTCCTACCACAGCAGCTCAGAGGGAGAATTCACTCTTCAGTCTTAGATTCTGTGTATAGCTATGTATAAGATAGATTCTTGAGATCTCTTACCTCTTCAGTATTTCAGGCACTGTGCATAAGAATGGACAAGCCTGTGAATATGAATATCTTGGGGGAGAACAAAGGATTAAACTACTTTAAATTTTCTATGGAAGTGTAAACTATCCACCTCAGATCTTCTAAAGAATAATGGACTCTCCAACCTCAGTACACGTGGAGAAAGATGGATTCTTCTACTCAGAATGAACTTCTCTAGCTCAGATCTTAAGGGAAAGAATGATCTCTCCTACATCAGATCTCATGGAGAAGAAGGGACTCTCTTACCTCAAATCTTTTGAGGAAACTGGATTCTCCAACCTCAGTAATTCTGGGGAACAATGAAATTTCTTACATTATTTTCAGTGGATAAAATAGATTTATTTTGTTACCTCAGTATCTGTAGGGTATATTCTCCTACCTCAATATCTTTGAGAAAGAATAGAAACTCAAGGTTTGATTCTGTGAGAAAGAGTGGAGTCTTTCACCTCATTACCAGTATAGAAAAGTACATTCTCCTCCCTCAGATCCTATGGCAAAGGATGGAATTTTCTACCTCAGATTTTGTGCAGAAAACTGCATTTCTTACTCTAGTTCCTATGATGAAAAGGTGGACTTCTACTCCATAGGGAAAAATGAGGTCTGATCTTGAGAAGAAGAATGGATTCTGCTACTTCATTGTCTCTGGGGGAAAAAGGACTCTAATATCTCAGCTATGGTGAAGAAGAATAGACTCTGATATCTCAGATCCTTTGAAAAAGAATGTGTTCTCCTAATGGTACATATAGGGAAGAATGGATATTCTACCAATGACCCTTGTTAAAGAGTGAAAATTCCTGCTTTATTACCAAGGTAGAAAAGTAGAATCTGTTCCAACAGATCCTAAAGAGAAAAACAGACTTTACTACTTCAGATTTTGTCCTAAGAATGGGCTCTCCTACCTTAGTATCAATATCAAGAATGATCTCTAAAACTTCAGATCCTATGGAGAAGAGTAGAGTCCACCTGTGGGAGGAATGGGTCTGCAACGTCAGATCTTGTGGAGGAACACTCCCTCCCTGCCCCCAGAAATGGAGGACTATCCTAACTCAAATCATGTGGAAAAAATGGATTCTATTACTTTAGATATTTTGCTGATTAATGGACTCTCCCACTTTAGATCTTGAGAAGGGTAATAGACTCTCCTAACATACATCTTGTGGGAAAGAATATATACTCCTATTGTAATAACAATGAAGAAGAGAATACTTTCCCACTTCAAAACCTATGGTGAAGAACAAACTCTTTTACCTTGGATCATGTGAAGAAGAATGGACTCTCATACATCAGTCATCATGGGTAAAAATATACTCTCCAATCTTCTATCAAAGAATAGACTCTCATACCCCAGTATTTGTGTGGCAGAAAGGCCTCTTCTACATCAGGTCCTCTATAGAAACATGAATTTTCCTACTTCAGAGTTTTAGAATGAACTGACTCTCCAACAATACTAGCCTTGAGAACAATGGTGTACCCTACCCCAGATCATATGTGGAAGAATAGATTCACCTTAGAAGATCCTATGAGTGAGAATTACTCTCATATATTGGTACATGAGGAAGAATGGACTCTATCTCAGGCTGTATGAATGAGTGGATTGTCCTGTATCAGAGTCTCCATAGAAATAGACTCTTCTACATGAGAGCTTTTGAGAAGAATAGATTGTCCAACCATAGTACCTTTGGAGAAAAATGGAGTCTGCTAGTTTAGATTTGTGAAGAAATATTGGGTCCCCTGCCTCAGATACAGTGAAAAAGAAAGCGTTCTACTATCTCATATCATATAGTAATTAATGGACTTTCCTAACAAAATACATCTGAGGAAATGAGGATTCTCATACTTCAGACTATAGTCTATATCTCCAGTACCTACAAGTAATAATGGGCTCTCCAACCGCAACCCTGCAGAGATAAGTAGATTCTCTTATCTCAGATGCTGTGGGAAAGATTGAATTCTCCTACCAAAATACACATTGGAAAGAATGGTCAGTCCCTGTGAGGAAGATTGGCATCTCCTAACTCAGATCTTATGGGAAAGAATGGAATTTCCTTCATCATTACCAGTTTAGAAGAATAGACTCTTTTATCACTTGGCGTGAAGAATGGACTTTACTACCTCAGTTCCAGTAAAGAAGAATGAATTCCCCTATTACAAGTCCTGTGCACGCACACAAAAAAAAGACTCTACTATCTCAGTTCCTTTGTTTTCTGAAGAATGGACTGTCCATAATCAGTACTGATGGGAAGAATGTACTATCCCAGCACAGTGTCTGTGCAGATAGTGGATTCTCCTACCCCTCTACCTATGGAATAGGGTCTCCTATCTCAGATACTTAATAGAAGAATGCAATCTCCTAACTCAGATCTTGTAGAGGAAAAATGGATTCGCTTTTTTCAAATCCTGTCGAAAAGAAAGACTCTGACTTCAGAAATTTTGGGAAATATTTGACTCAACTAACTCAGTTCCTGTGGGGGAAAATGGACTATCCTGCCTTAGAATTTTGTAGGGGAGAAGATTCTACTATTTCATACTCTGTGCAAGAGAATGGGCTCTCCTACCTCACTACCAATGAAAAAGATACTTCAGATAATATAAGGAAGTTGACATCTCCTTCCTCAATAATCATGAGTAGAGGACAGCCATGCATCCTGGGAAGAGAACCAAGAAGCCAACCTTTCCTGTGAGCCAGTGGTGGCCATGGGCTGGGTCAATCCCTTCCTGTTAGCCAGCCAGCACTCATGGTCTGGGAGTCTAGAAGTGCAGAGCCCCCTCTCCCCTCTAAGCAGCTGGCTGATTTGGAGAAACACAGGCTGAAATGATAGCCACAGAAGTAAAAAAAAAAAAACTTAATTCCTGTATTGTTTGATTGATTTTGCAGGCCTAAAGCCAGTAGTCTGAGCATCTATTTACAGGATAACAATATGCAATATAGCAACCACAGGGGATCTCCTTCTAAAGGTGGTAGCCATTGTTAATTCTCTACTGGCTTGTTTTAAAGTCCTGCATCATTTTCATTCTTCTGTTTTTGTTTGTTCATTTGTTTGTTTGTTTTATTCTGTTTTGTTTTGTTTTGAAGTCCTGTATCACTTTCATGGCTTTATTTTGATTGGCTTTATTCTGTTTCATTTTATTTTTTTAAATAAAAAGTCATGAGTACAATAATCTCTCCAAGTTCAGAAGTTTTCTGCTATTGTAGTGCCTATGGGGTTTAATGGACACAGATCCTGTGGAATCCTCAGATCCTATAGAAAAGAATAGATTCTCCTACTTTACATTCTATAAGGAAGGATGGAGTATTCCACTGCAGACTGTGTGAGGAAGAACAGACTTGTACATCAGTACTGGTGAAGAATAATGCACCCTTGTACCTCCAATACTGTGGAGAACAATGGATTTCCTTATATCAGTACCTGATGGGGAAGAATTCATATGCTATGGAATACAATGGATTCACATACATCAGACCTATTAAGGAAAATGGACTATCTTGCCTTAGATTCTGTGTGGAAATATGGACTCTTCTTCCTCAGATAAGGTAAAGAAGAATAGACTCTTCTGTATAAGATACTGTGAAAAAGAACGAGTTCTCCTATTAAGTATCTTTTTGGAAGTGTGCACTGTGCTACCTCAACACCTGTGGAAAAGAATGAACTTTCTTACCTTAGTGCATATCAGAATGATACATTCCTTCCTGGCTAAACTATTATGGAACAGAATGGAGTCTTCTACCTCAGAGCCTGTGAAGAAGATGAAACCTATTGTCTGGATCTTGAAAGAAGAATGTATTATCCTACCTCAGTACTTGTCTGAAGAAATGGACTTTTCAGCATCAGATTCTGTAAGTAAGAATAGATTCTCCACCTCAGATCCTATCGAGAAAAATAGTCTCTTCTACCTCTTACTCTTTGAAGAAAAATAGGCTACCCCGCATCACATTTGGAATAATGGATTCTCCTACCTCAGTATTTGTGGTGAAGAATGGACTTCATAGCTCAAACCCATGTAGTAGAATAGAGTCTCCAACTTTAAATACTGTGGGGAATTATGGACTCTCCTTCCTCAAGTGTCAGTTCTTGTGAGAAATAATAATTTCTATTACCTAGTACGTGGGGGGAAAAGTGAACTCTCTAATCTCAGATAGTATAAGAGTGAATGTGTGGTAGGCTTGCCATGAGACCCTGTGGGATTAATATAATTTCCTACTTCACATCTTATGTAGATAATGAATTCTCCTACCTCAGTACCTGTGAGGAAGATGGGTTATCTATGTCAGATCTTAGGTGAAGATTGGACTTTCCTCTTATTGATTATGAGAGAAAGTAGATCTTCTAACATCAGATCCTGTGAGTAAAAGTAGATTCTCCTACCTTAGAAACTGTGGGGGAAGAATGGGCTCTTATATCTCAGACCATGTGTAGAACAATGAACTCTCCTATCACAGTTTCTATGCAGAAGAATGAAATCTAACTCTTCGGATCCTGTGAACAATAAATCTACTCAGCTCAATACCTGTGTGAAGTCTGGATTAATCTACCCTAGACCCTATGGAGAAGAATAAATCATTCACCCTTTCATCCTATGGGGAAGGAAAACCTCTCTTTTATGTCTTATGAGAAGAAATACAGGCTTTGGGCACTGTCATATAAGTTAGGCATTGCCAAGAATGTTCATCCTGTTTTTGTGGAGACTGAGAATCTGCTGGACTTTTCAGAGGTAGCTGAATCTAGAATGTGTGGTTCTGGGATTAAGAATGTGTGATTACTAAATCAAGTCACAGATTTGTTTGTTATAGTTCTGGCTAGGTATAAGTGATGTGAGTGCTACACCTGCCTCAGGGCAGGTAGCCTGCATAAAATGTGAAGGACAGAAAGAGGGCTCATGTGCTGTCATCTGCCTGCTTGCTGTGGACTGTTTCTCCTGTTCAATGCTGCTCTACCATGCCATCCTCCCTTGGAACCAGGTGACTGTGATTTGAAACCTCTAAGAACTGAGCCAAATAAACCTTTCCTTCTTTAACTTTGAGTGTTGGGTATTTTGTTTCATCAATCAGAAAAGTAACCAGGACAATGCACTAGAGCACTCAGTACCCACAGCAGAGTGACGTGCTGTAAGTATTAGCCATGATGCAAGTTTCTGTCCTGAAAACCATGTGGGTCAGGTGTTGGATCTAAAATTAAAAGTCTTTACCTTAAACACGTCATTATAGGCTTGGCCTGTTCAGCAAACCATGAAGTCAAGCAAGCATAATTAAGGTGGGTTGGCCATTGCTCCCAGCAAGTTCATTACCGAGTATGGAAGTTTGAGAAATTTTGCCAAAAGAGATTTTAGCAATCCTTAAAATGGCAACCAGCTCTCACTGACTAATTTGGGGTTTTTAGGAAATTTCCTCAAAGACCACACATAAACTCACTTAGCTATTGTTGCTCAGCACCGTATAAATGGCACTGATGAGTTCAGAACATCAAGGCCCACAGGGTCCTCTTTGTTTCTTTAAAGAATCAAGAATGAGAATAGAACAGAAAACCATTTTTTTTCTCCAAATATTCTTTTTATTTCCTTGGCTCTGTAAGAGCTCAGGTGTTGTATTCAGTAGCGGTAACTTAGACACAGGGCACCTCCTAAAGGCAGTACTCGCATCTTCTAATCATGAGAAACAGGTTTAGAGAGACAAATTTTGGAGATGGGGTGTGCTATGGTTTACATGTTAGGAATGCACCTAATGCCACTAAATCACACACTTAAAAATGGTGAAGATGGTGAATTGCATATTGTGTGTATTTTACAACTCAAAAAAAATGGAAAAACAAAAATCCTGAGCTCCAAAGTCCCCCAGCTCGTACTGAGGGAGTTTGCTTTGTGTCAGCATAACACAATGGGACTCCTAACCACTGACTAACTGTATGATTTTGGATAAATTTCTGAGCTTCATTTCTACAACTGTACAGCAGGACTAAGAATCACACCGTCTACTAGGGTGTGGGAACAATAACAGAAAATGCCCATGCGTCTGCTTTGGTAACTGCAAATTGCACACAAAATGTTATTGTGTCATTAGAAAGACTATGGCCAAGCAGCCCACTCATTTGATTAGCACAAAACCACCAGTCTCCCCTGGTACCTCCAGCCAAACGTCTGGCTTCTGGCTGCAGTGTAATGATGACATCAGACACTGCCTGGGAAGCAGTCAGCTCACAGGAGAACTGCATGCGGGTGGAGGCCACAGAGCTTGGGACAGCAGCCCATGGTCCTAAGAGCTGCCCATCCAGAAGTGGCTCAGAAATGACGCAGGCTCCGAGAGCCAGAAATGTTAATTGCCCTGACTTGGTGCATGGTGTGCCTGTATGAAATTATCACTTTACTCCTAAAATATGTACAGGTATCACATGACTATTAAAAATTTAAAGAAGAAAAACGTGTCTCTAATTTCTTTTGTCTGGTTTTCCATATAAATATCTGCATACAATGAAGTGTTGAGAATTTCAGCCTCCATACCTGACTTGAGATCACATGTCTGCACTAACAGACATAGTTAACCAAGGCAGCAGGCAGCGGAAAGAGAGGGTGAGGGTGTTCTCCTGGGGCCGGGCATTCCCCCGCAGCAGCTCACTACAATGCACAAGGCTGCCTGCCGCTGAGGACATCCCATGCAGGGCACAGCAAGACCTCCTGGGGTGAGGAAGGAGCCAGGATAGAGTTCCAGGGAAAAGTCCACTAGCCTGAGAGGTGCTGAGATCCCAGAGTGTAGGTGGGTGAGGAGTAAGGGCTGCACTGAGCTTCCCTTCTCTGTGAGCACTGCAGGTAGCACAGTGGTGATAATGCTCGCCTCTGCCTCTCTCTGAACCTGCTGAAGACTGTGTAGGTCACTTCAGAAACACCCTGCCTGGTACTGCAGGTGCCCTGCCCCATGCTGGAATCCAAAGTGCCCTGCAGCCGATGTCCCTAGAATAAACAGGACAGTGGCTGCTGAGGTCCCTGCACAGGTCTTTCCCGTTCCAGTGCAGCAGATGTCAGGTTCATTTTCCTTTCCTGACTATGCATCCTTTCAGGCTGGACACCTGTGACCCCACCAGCCAGGCAGTGATGGGTGGGAGGGATGCAGAAGACAGTGACCGAATGGGAGCAGGGATAGCTGGACTGCAGACCAAGCAGCCAAGCCTGCGGGCACCACCTACTCACGTGACCTCTGCACAGCCTACAAAGCAGCCCCGGGGTTGGTTTCTAGTGCCAAGGCCTCTGACAGTGCCTAGAGGCACATTCCTGCTGAAAGCCTGGGCCAAGAGGAACCTGCCCGGGCAGCCTGGCTCTGCCTCTGTCCTCAGCACGCTGGGCTCCACAAGCTTGGACGCTGAGTCACCTCTGCAGAGCAAATTCCACTGCAGCTGGGGCGCCAAACACCTGCCCCTGGGCCTGCTGGCTCAGGTGAGGCACCAGATGTGTACATGCTTAGCGGGGGCGGGGGCGTGTCGGGTGTGTGTGTGGTGCACATGACACATGGAACATGGGCACAGGACAGGTCGTGGCCTTGAAAGGAAAGTGTCTGCAGCTCACCCAAGGTCAGACTGCAGAGTGCTCTGTGCCCAGTCCCACTCATCCGCGCAGGGAAGATTTGGCATGTCCTTGCCCACTCGAAGACAGAGGCCCAGATAGTGCAAGCAGCACCCCCAGGCCATACAGCTGGACACCTGGTCACCAGCTGTGCTCCACAACGTGCTCTGAAATGAACTGTCTGCACACGCTTGAGACACGGCCAATTGCCCAGCCTGGGTCTCCCTGGGGACCCTACTCCAAAGGCACAGCCTCTGCCTGAAGAGCTTCAGAAAGAAAAAGGCACAGACGGAGAAGATGAGGAGATGGCAAGGGAGGCAGCGAGAGCAGCATCCTCCCACCAGTCCATGTGGACCCCAAGCCACCATCTCAAAGAAGACAGGAAGTGACATTGTGAGGTGCAGAAAGGGGCGTGCGACGCTGAGGGGTTGCTCCTTGGAGGTTAGCAGTATACATGTGCCAACCCTCGAAGTGACCTTCACCCCAGGAGACTGCAGAAGGACCCAGCTCTCCAGGAAGACCCCCTTGACAGGGTCTGTGTTCACCTGATGCTATCCGGAAGGAGG
>RJWT010021960.1:0-17349 GCA_004365215.1 Cuniculus paca
TGTAGCCCAGGCTGGTCTCGAACTCACAACGATCCACCTGTCTCAGCCTCCCGAGTGCTAGTATTACAGGCGTGAGCCACCACGCCCGGCTTTTAACAGATTTTTTTTTTTTAAAACTTCAGCCAAGCTTTCATTTCAGTGGAATATACATTAATTGAATCTCTATTTCAAGAAAAAATAGCTGATGTTTATTGTATCGTTTACTAATAAGTGAAGTATTGGCATCATCCAAAAATATACATATCAGCTATCCTTTACTGAGTACACAGAGATAGAGAACAAAGAAAATACTTAGCACTTTTTACATGATTTTATTTCTAAGCAGTAAACTAAAGGAAAATGCAATACACCTTCAAAAAAAGCCCTCAATCCATAAACCTTATTCTCATTCTTGAAATACTTTAATGTATGAAATTTCTCTGAATTGTACACTGAACAATATATGTTGAAATATCTATCATAAATTTTGAATGTTTTCAGTTTTTCTAGATAGAATTATGCATGTATACATGTGTCATTACTTACACATGCATATACATATTTAAAAAACGAGATTTTAAAATACATGCATATATACACATACATATTTTTACATGTATAACACACCCAGATAAACAACTGAAACAAAACATAGAGCAAAGAGAAGTAAAAAAACAGCTCTGGGAGGAAAATGCTAATTTTAATGGAGGTAGAACACAGGTGCAATTATGTGGCAAGGTCAGGAAAAAATCGATGCCTCTACCAGTGGGCCATATTGGCAGGCTGCATTTTCCAAGTCTGTAGCAGTATTTCGGATCCCACAGGATCTTCCACATTTTATTTAGAAACAGGTTATTTACCTTTAACTCTGAGTATGATACTGTGATAGTCTTAACAAACCATTTGTTAAAAGTAACAATACATGACTTTCAAGTTCAGCTCAAAAAAGGTAATGTAGTTACAGCTTATTTCCCTCTCGTCTCCCTCTCAGGTAATGTTCACTACTGGAAAACAGCAACTCACTGTGTTTTGAAGAAGTGTAAGGTATAGAAAAGTCATGCATTATATAGGTATTTCAGCCCCAGCTGAAGTTTCAAGTATTAGACACAAGAATGAATAAGCCTTCAAATGTTAAATTTTCCAACTGAAGCCTAACATATAATGGAGGAGATAAAAGCCATCTATGTGTGAATCCCTGAGGATATTAAATGGTTGTTTCATGCCACTAAATTTTGCAGCAATTTCTTATGTAGTAATAGTAGTAACTCAAACAGGGTAAGGTTCCCTTCCTTGTCACACAGGTTACTGTTAAACAATCATACCAAGGTAAAAGTAGAGCCAAAAATTAGAAGAAAAAAATCTTCATACATTAAAGAAATCAATCTATACAATATGGGTACTATACATTTTAAAGTACTTAAAATAAGTTCATCTGCGGTGCAAAATTTTTTTAGAAAAGCAATGACTTCTATGACTGATGTTATAAATCATTGCTTGGTCATTTTCAAAGAAAATGTGTGAATAGAGAGATGCTGGTGAACCTGGCGGCAGCTCACAATGAGGATTTCTGAGACTTACTGGTAATAAATGAGCATGAGCAAACAAAGATCAGAGCTCTCAAACCCCCAATGAATTTGCTGGCTGCCTCATACCAATGCAAAGTAATAAGGTGCATAACTGGGAAGCTTTGCACATAGATTAAAACATGCACAATTTTACATAAAAGTACAAAGCAACTCTCAGTTTGAATGACTTGCAGCCAAATATCCTGAGACATGAATGTCTTCCTGTATGTCCCACAGGCAACTTCTCACAAATACTGCTCCTCTAACATAATCTTTTTGATGACCTGAGATAATAGCAGACAATAGTTCTAGCACCACAGTACTTATCATTCTAGTAATATAATCCTTTCTATTGAAACTGACAGTTAAGTTAAAAAATACGATAAATGGGAAATGAGGCAAATTCTTTTGCAATATTTTCAAACAACTGTTAACATGAAAACTAAATTAGTAATATTAAATTAAGAGTTATGCCCCTCAAAAAAATTCAAATGAGTCTAATGAGAAAAAAGACTCATTTTTACATCAATTATCTAATACATGAGTTTCTACTCATCAGAAATTTTTTTGAAGCATAATTCCCTTCATTTCATATTATTTCTGCTTGACAACCTATACTCCAACTATATAAATAAGACAATAGAAGTTAAAAGTTGAACATTTTCAAAAAGCACAATTGTTGCACATGTTAAATAATCTACTCAAAGGTATTTCACTAATGTAACTTTCACTATTCTGTAGCCCTTTCTCCAATATAAAATGGCTTGGAATCTGAGATATAAAAGGTAAACTACTGTTCCTGCTATATCATAGTACACCAAAAAAGTTAAGATTAAGAAATGGCAAATAAATGGAGCACAATAGCACATGCCTGAAATCCCAGTACTCTGCTAGGCTGAAGCATGAGAAATGTAAATTCAAGCTCAGTGAGAAATACGGTCTCAAAATGAAAAATAAAACAGTTAACATACTCATGTTAACACACAGGTCAGGGCAGTGGTGAGGTAGAGCTCTAGACAGCACTGTGAGAAGGTGACTCAGGAAGGTAATAAATCATCAGTAGTCAAGATGTCTTCAGTGAGATGGGCGTCTGTTCCTGCCACTGACCAGAGCTGCTGTGACTGGTGAGAAAGGTATCTGATATGGGCTCCTCTCCCCGCCATTGATTGGGAACTGCTGTGACTGTCAGGAAGGAGACTGAGACAGGCTCCCACTCCCTCCATTGATAGAACTCAGGGACCGGAGACCAGTGGGAAAGTCTGAGACTCAGTAGAACCCCAGCTAAAGTGCGCCTGATGGACAGGTAGGGCAAGGGGTACAGAAAAAGCCAATGCAACAGTAACAATATGAGCCAGCAGAGAAGTGTGGAAACTGATCAGAGACTGTAGCCAGTACAGGCCGACAGAAGAAGCAACCATCCCCGCCTTCACATGCACACAGGCCACCACTGAGACCCTCCCTTGGGTAGCCAGCATGAGTTGGGAGAAGAAGCAGTCTACCCCGCCCCTGTGAACCCAATGGCCACCACTGGGGACCTATAACCAGCAAGGCCAGGAGAAACAGCCAGTCATGCCTCGGAGAAGCCGCATGTACCTGGAGAAGCCCATCCCACACCCCACTGCCTTCTCAGGAACCTAGGTTAGGAGAACCCAAATGCCTGACCTATTCCCCTACACCGCAGACAGGCAGCCAACACGGGAAGCACTTGTGATCCCACAACCAGCTCATCTGGAGGAAACCAGAAAAATGTCAAGATGAAAGAGCAAAAGGCAATCTTGGACCTCTAGCCCACACAGAACAAGTCCAGGAGACACCGACATGAAAGAAATTAGAAGTCACTCATTGGAAATTTCTGGGATGATGGCAACTGAAGTAAAGAAACTACTTTGTGAGGTTGTAAAAGAAAACTAATCAGAAATAATATCTCAGGTAAAAGAAGAAATGACAAACATAATAAAAGGGTTGCTGAGTATATCTAAAGACATAGATTTAAAAAAAAAAAAAAGAGGACCATAGGAAACTGAGGGAACCCTTTAATGAGCAATGCTCCATGTGACAGGAAACCAGAAAAAAAAGCAGGGGTAGCTTGCCCATTAACCACAGAATGATAAAGAAAGATACGGTATTTTTATGCAATGGAAAGCAGCTCAGCTATAAAGAAAGATAATCTCAAGGCTCTTGAAGGTAAATGGATGCAACCTGAGATCATGTTCATGGATGAAATGGTTTGGACTCACTGTGTTGTGTTCCTAGTATAGAAAATGGAAGGAGTTAGTGGGATACAAAATGTACAACAGATATTGTGAAATAGAAAGGGGAGGAAACATCTAAAAAGGGAAGGTGGTAGCCATTGTTACTTTCCTACTATCTTGTTTTGAAGTCCTGTATCACTTTCATTGTTCCGTTTTGTTGGTTTTATTGTTTTGATTTTATTTTATCTCATGGTATGGGCAGTTATGTCAAAGATGAGAAGATGTATTATGGTAGCCATTGTTGATTTCCTATTATCTTGTTTTGAAGCCTTGTATCACTTTCACTGTTTTGTTTTGATTGATTTTATTGTTTTATTTTGTTAGATTTTATTATGTCTGATGGTATAGGCAGCTACTTTGAAGATAACAAGAGGCATTATGGTAGACAGCTACTTTGAAGATAATAAGATCCATTATGGTAGCCATCGTTGATTTCCTATTATCTTGTTTTGAAGTCCTGTATTGTGTTCACTGTTTTGTTTTGATTGGCTCTATTCTGTTTGGTTTTATTCTCTTCAAAATAAAGGTAAATAAATAAAAACACAAAAGGGGCTGTGGATGTAAATCAGTGTGAAGGCCCTGGATTCAATTCCTAATACTGGAAGGAGAAAAAAAAAGTAACTGACCAATAAAATATAAAATATTAATTAAAGATTCCAGTATAGAAACACACTAGTAATACAGTACACAACAGATGATTTAGATACAGTTCTTCCCATAATGTTAAATTTAGGGATGTGATAATGTAACTGTACTAATTTAGGAGATTCTTAGAATGCTAAAGTACTCATAAGTAAAGTCTACTACTTTCAGAAAGTTCACAGAAAAAGCCATATAGCACTATATAGAAAAAAAAAACTATATAGAAAGTAAGATAAAACAAATGTAAAAAAGTTAATACTAGGCCAATCTGCATAAAGGACATGTGGATATTCATTATACTATTCCTTTTACTCTTTCTATACTTTCAAATGTTAAAATGAAATGGGGGAGGGACACATCCTTGTGCAAGTTCATAACAAACCATTTATAAGAGCCTAAAGTCAAAACAACCCAGACATATACCAGTAGTGGCTGAATAAATAAACAAAAACTAAGAAAGAAAAAAAAAAAAAGAAAATTAAGTTATTGTATAAACTGTGCTATACTCTTGCAAAGAAAATGAACTACTAAAAAAAGAAAGAAAGAAAGAAAATGAACTACTATTAACATACCACACGAGTAAAACTCACAAATAACAATGAGCAAATGAAGCCAGACACAAAGAGCATATACAATATCTGTTGAATACATACTTTAGACAATACTTAAAGATCAGTAGTGTCATTTATCCTTGTGTAGCAAGGACATTTACAGACAGAAGTAAGATTAAAATGGAAATGCATAAATTATTTAGGAGAACAAATTCCTTTCAGGTGACCTGAAGTAACATTTATAAAAACCACCCACATAACTATTTACCCACTCTAGTAATCATGATGCACTGCTGGTTTGTCAATAGTGTCCAAATAGGCAATACTTTTTAAAAGACCTAGTTTGAATAAAAACATGTAACATAGTTATGACACAGTCAGAGAACACCATCAGGGACAAAGGACATACTCCTGGGCCCTGTCTAAAAGTTGAAAAAACAAATTTATTAGGCCTAAATTAATTATCTTTCTAGACTGAAGACACCAGGATAGAAAGATTCACAGGGACATTCGTTTGGATTCAGGGAGAAACTCATGTGATTGCCCCTCAAGTCATGAGGATTCCTCCCATGGAAATTGAATTGCCCCTATAGTCACAAGGATTCAATCTGAGCTAGCAAACCAGATAATGACTGATGAGATCTCTGGCCACTTGAGCTAATATTTCATTTGGTTCCCAGTCAGATTCTCAGTGTATGCCCCCTCCAGCTACTACTTAAGCTTGAGTCCTTTCCCTATCTTTATTCTCTTACTTTCCAATTAGAGCTTTTTCTTGAAAACCTATACTGTCATTTTAATTTCCATTATCAGTAAACACCCACCCTAACCAGTGACACGTGTACCTAATACAAACCTGCATCAAAGACTTTAATAGAATAAGACATTTCTAACTGGTCATAATTAATGGTTCTAGTTTCAAAATATAAATTCAGACTAATAACCAGAGATGATGAGGACAATAATGATGATGATGATGATGGTAGGATATAAAGGAGGAGATAAAATACTTACATTAACTTTGAAAGCTTGGACAGTGTTATCCAGAAGAAGAATGTTGCAAACCACCTCTGTATGCTGTCTGTCTCTGGCCAACTCTGATGCTCGTACATTGTAGGTTCTGCCAGCAGGCAATCGGAAACGTGAGGTCATTACTGTCCACACAAAATCTAAGTTTAAAAAAAAATTTATTTTCACTAAATAAATGGGTAGTGGAAGATACAATGTAGCTTGAAAATAATTTATGTTTTTAATTAAATTTATTATTTAGGCAGAAAACAGTTTGGAATTTTGAAATATCAGGTTAAGAATTGTAGATATAAAACAGGTAGTTCATCGTCTAAAGTTACAAATTGTCTTGAAAAAAGAGCTTTATTTTGAACTGTTCCGTTGAGAATATTTAATAAACAATTTTTTCAGGACATCAAATTCCAATTCAAATACATAAACTTAAATGTAGCCAAAATAGAGATAGACCTGCCATCCCAAAGATGGATGTTGCTCCTCAAGTATTTGAAAACATTGCAGAATGACAACTGGAGAGATTAACTGTGGCAGGCCATTCCTTTTTTTCCGAACAAGATTTGGGGAATCACAGGAAGGTTAAAAAAATAAATAAATAAAAATAAAGTCTTCATTTTTAACTATCATTAAACTCAACCTAACACTATTATTCTTAGTCTTAATAAAATAAAAAGAAGATAGAAAACTTAAAGATAACAACCTTTGCTTCTGAATTTTTAACCTGAGATATGAGGGGGGAAACTATACAAATCAGAGTGGTATCACTACCAGATATTAAAAAGACAGTAAAGCTGTAAGTTCAAAGATCTGACAGAAAATATTTCCATCACAGACTTTACTCAGAAAATTAACATTCATGTTGGAGAAAAACAGCCAAAAACATTTTTAGGCATTCAAAGTTTAAAATCCATAAAACTTCCCTCTTAAAGACAATATATAAAAGACACAAAACTAAGAAGAAACACAAATATTTGGGGTTTCTGAATGTAAGTAATAAGCAGGCAATATGAGTATCGAATAAACGAAATAGTAAAAAAAAAAAACAGTATTTCAAATGGATGATATTCATAGTTGGGAGTTGATCTTTCATAACTTCATGCCAATAAACACTTAAAGTAAAACAGTATTATAAAACTATAAAACCAATCCTTCATCAGGTGCACATGCCTATAATTCCAGCACTTTGGAAGCTGAGGCAGGAGGATCACTGTGAGTTTGAAGCCAGCCTGTGTGATATAGTGAGGTCAAGGCTAGCCTGAAGTATATGGCAATACATTGTCTCAACAGACAAACAAACAACCAAGCAATTCCTCAAATGTAACAGAGCCAGGTAGAAAGTAGAAGGACAAAAAAAAGTTATAACATGGAAACTACAGAAATTGGAATAACTATTAATACCAAAAAAGAAGACTACGTATCAAAGAAAACTAGCAGAAATAGGGAGGGACATTACGTAATGATGAAACAGTAAATCCACAAACTCGACAGAAGTATGCATGAATACACTAATCAACAGAGTTGTTAAAATACATGCAGCAAAACTGTAGCGCTGAAACAAAAAAACTGTACTAGGTAAATCCTAGTAGAACTATGGTAAGAAAATGTAAGACTCCTCAATAAATGACACATTTAAAAAACCATTAGCAAGAATACAGTAGAATATAATAATAACATCAATCAGTAAGATCTAATAAATATTTATAGAACATTCTACCAATGACAGCAGAACACATATGCCTACTGAACATTTACCAAGAGACACGTGGGCCACAAAAAAAATCTAAACATATTTAAGGATCTGAAATTGTACAAAGTATTTTCTCTGAGGATAAAAGACATAAACTAGAAATCAACAACATAAAAAGGTAACAAGAAAATCTCCAAACATGCAAAAATTAAATAACATGCTTCCAATTAACCCAGAGGAAGAAAAAACCAAAAGACACACTGAATTAAATAAAAAGTAAAATACAACATATCAAAATTTGTGAAATGCAGCTAAAGCAGTACTGGGAGGGAATCTGATAGCACTATATATCTAGCAGAAAATAGAAAATATCTTAAGCCAGTAATCCAACCACCCCCCTGCAATCAATAACCCAGCCAAGAGCAAAGTAAAGCTACAGTACATAGAAAGGAAATTAAAAACAAAACAAAAAAAAAATCAACAAAATTAAAGACCTCCAATCATCCCCCCAAAAAGAAAAAAATAATCAACAGGGAGCAAAAAGCTAGTAATATGAAAGATTAATAATACAATAAGCTTCTAGCAAGATTAACAAAGAAAACACAAATTACCAACATTAAGAATGGATCAGAGCCGGGTGTGGTGGCTCACGCCTGTAATCCTAGCACTCGGGAGGCTGAGACAGGTGGATCGTTTTGAGTTCAAGACCAGCCTGGGCTACAAAGTGAGCTCAAGGCCAGCCTGAATGGCATAGTGAGACCCTGTCTCAAAAACACCAGGGCTGGGGAACTAGCTCAGCGACCTAAGCGCCTGCCTGGCAAGCGCAAGGTCGTTAAGTTCAATCCCCAGTGCTGCAAAAAAAAAAAAAAGAATGGATCAGAAGACATCACAGCATTGGCAGGCATCAAAATAATATTACAAACAACTTACACATAAGTTCAATAATTTGACACACAAAGTGGACCAATGCTTCAAAAAGGACCACATACTAGAATTTAATCAATATAAAAATAATTTAAATAGCCCTGTAACTATTTTAAAATTTGAATTCATAATTGTTAAACTCCTCTAACAGAATTTTCAGATTCAGATGATACAACTGGAGAATTCAATCAAAAGTTTAAAGAAAAACTTAGTGCCACTTACAGTCTTGTAGAAAGGAAAAGAGAACAATTCTCAACTAATTTTATGGGGCCAGTATTCTCTTGATGGAAAAAACAGACAAAGGCATAAAAACAGAAAACTACAACGCAATATCTCTCATGAATACGGACACAAAAACCCTTAATAAAACATACGTAACTAGAATTCAGCAATACATAAAAGAAATGCATAAAATGGCCTAGTTGGTTTTATTTTCAAGTTGCAGCAAGGTTCATCCAATAATTCAACAACTGATCAGTGTAATCCACAATAGTAACAGAATAAGGAAGAACATTCACATGATTTCTAAAATCAAGATGCAGAAAATTTTACATTTGACTAAATTCACCACCCATGATAAAAATTCTCAAAATTCAGAAATAAAAGGGACTTTTCTAAACATGAATAAAAGGTATTTGTGGAGGTAGGGAAAGGGGGAATCTACAGATAATATTCTTAATGATTAAAGCCTGGATGCCACTCCCCAAAATCAGGAACAAACCAAGTTAAGATGTCTGCTCTCACCACCTAACATAATGCTGGGAGTCCTACCCAATGCAATGTAGTGAAGGGGGAGGGGCATACAGAAAGACAAAACCCTTCTATTATTCTAGTATTTGCATATAACATAGCTGTGTACAAAGCCCCAAGAAATCTACAGAACACTCCTTGAACAAATAAGTGAGCTTAACAACGTTCCAGGATACATCAACATACAAAATTCAATCTTATTTGTATACACTATGAATGAGTACATGGAGTTAAATTTAAAATATAATCCCACTGCAACTGCAAAACAAAAAATGAAAACTTAAGTATAAACCTAACAAAACACATATTATACTTCTATACTAAAAACTATAAAATGTTGATGAAAATAACAAAGATGATCTAAGTACATAAAGGGAGAGACATAGTCATGTTGGAGTCGATATAGTAAAGATTTCAAAAGTCTACAAATTGATATATGGGCTTAATGTAATTGCTATCAAAATCCTGTTAATTATTTGTAGGGAGTATTATAAAATTGACATGGAATAGTAAAAGCAATTTTGAAAAAATAAAAATATGGAAATAACACTACTCCCACTTCAAAAAAGAACAAAGTAGGAGTTCACTCCCAGATCTTATGATTTACTATATAAACAGTGATCAAGATTATATATAGTAATAGCAGAAGAGAAACACGGAAAAGTAAAATAAATTAAAATTCTCACACAGAGTCAACTAATTAACAAAATGCAAAAGCAATTCAATGAAGATGGTAATTTTAACAAATACACACCAACAAACCTCAACCTACATCTCACACGTCATATGAAAGATTACCCCCTGGATCAGATTTTAATGTAGAAACTAAAACGCAAAACCTCTGGAAGAAAACATAAGAAAATCTTCAGGACCTAGGTTTGGTGAAATGTTCTTAGATGTGATATCAAAAGCATAATTCATAAAAGAAAAAATTTAACAAAATGAGTATTTCACCAAAATTTAAAACTTCAGCTTTGCAAAAGACACTAAGAACACAAAAACACAATCTACAGACTGAAAAAATGTTTATAAGCCATTTATCTGACAAAGGACTAGTGCCTAGAACCTAAAATGAACTCTCGAAATGCAATAGTAAAATAATAATAGCAATCAAAATCTAATTAGAAAGTCACCTAAAAATATGAATAGACATTTCACAAATAAGAGTCACATGGTAATTAAGCACATAAGAGATGCTATCACTAGTCATTAGAAAAATGCAAACTAAGACCAGAATGAGATATCACTCTGTACCTATTTGAATAGCCAAAATAAAAAACTGAGTTTGAAAGATACAGAGAAACTGGATCTCTGATAAACACCTGAAATAAACACAATCAGCCCTCACTCAATATGTGTGGGCTCTACATACATGGGTTTGACCAACCATGAGTCAAAAATATTAAAAACAAACAAACAAACAAACAAACACTGTACGGAACATGTACCTTCCCCAAAAATTATAGTAATTTTTCTTGCTATTTCCCCAAATTATATTATAATTATTTTCATAACATTCACATTGTAGTAGGTGTAATTAACCTAAAGACCATTTAAAGTAAAAATCATACATGAGGGGACATGTGCAGGTTATATACAAACACTACATCCATAAAGAATCTGCGCATCCACAGGTCGTGGTGTCCTCTGGAATCATGGGAGAAAAACACTCTGTGCATACCAATTCCCCATGTATACGCAATTAGAATATCCTAGAATAAATGAAGCAGAAATGTTAAGAACAGTGATTATATTCTCTGAAATTAAAAATATAAGAGAAATAAAGATTTTTGAAATAAGAGGAATGAAGCAATTATGCATATTTCCTGTATATATTTCCTAGAATAAATGAGGGAAGGGAAGGGGGAGGGGGCAAGAGAGAGGGGAGGGAGAGGAGAGAAGAGGGAGGGGGAAGGGGAAGGGAAGACAAGAGCTTAGTATCAGAATAGAAAGAAAGAAAAAAAAAAAAAAAAGACGACCAAAATCAAAAAGGGGAAAAGTTGGAAAATGACATATCCATAAAATCTTTGAAGTGTTCCAACATATTCTGGGGAATTCAACAACCCATCAGCTGGTGCACATTGTGTGCATGCCCACAAAAGCGCTGAGAAGGCCTTAATCTATTATCTTCTACTGACTTTGAGGTTGTACAAAACCAGGAAGTAAACACAAGGCTCTAAAATAAGTGCTGAAAAATCTCTTAGCAAAAACTGAAATACTGGGCTGGGAATTTAGCTCAGTGGCTCAAGTGCTTGCCTGGTAAGCGCAAGGTTGTGAGTTCAATCCCTGGTACCAAAAAAAAAAAAAAAAAAAAAAAAGAACAAAAACTGAAATACTAGTTCAGGTGTGTGAAGAAATCTCCATGCAATCATTAGTTAACAACTAATTTAATTAGGCAAACATAACAGAGGCATACATGGCAAACATCATAAACCCTATTAGTTCAAGAAGGTATCTAAACAAATAACAACAACAAAAAATAAACTATAAAAGAACTAGTAAGGAAAGAATCAGATTTCTATGTTGGTAAAATACATTATTTTAAAAGTGCAGAATTCAACACGAAAATTATCACTAAATGGCAAAAACAAAAACTAGGGGAAATAAAAAGTTCCGAACAAAACTGCCCCAATAATGCCCAAACAGTAGGCTTACTAAACAAAGACTTTAAACCAGCTATTACGAATGTTTAGGCATGTGAAACTAAACAAAACTAAACAGAGTAGAAAAATAATTACCACATCAAACAGAATATAAATAAAAAGAGAGATGGGTATGGTGGTACGCAGTTATAATCCCAGCTACTCAGGAGGCTGAGGCAGGAATATAAATTCAAGACCAGGCTGTGCAATTTAGCAAGACCCAATCTCAAAAAAAAAAAAAAAAATTAAAAGAACTGAGAAGGTAGCTCTGTGATGAAACTCATCTACTGCGCGTCTCTTGGTTACACACTCACATGGACTCATGTACTGCGTGCACCTGTCTAGCATGTACAAGGTCTTAGGTTCATTCTCCGGTACCAAAAAAAAAAAAAAAAAGGAGTTACTTTTTTATATAGACAATTCAGAAATATGTACTTAAAAATAAATTTTAACTAAAAATTCAATGAAAAGACTCAACAGCAAACGAGCAGATGTGATAAATTAACTTCCAACATCTAGTGCCAGGAAGAGAAAGAATAAAGAAAGAAGAAAAATAACCTGAGCCTGAGACCTACGAGATACCATCAAGCATAATGACCTACTCAAAATAAATGGGCCAGAAAGATAATAAACCAAAAAGGAGACAAGAGTACTTCAAAAAGTAAAAGTATATTTCTAAATTAGGTTTAGAAAAAGTAATCTACACATCCAAGAAGCTAACTGACCCCCGATGAGGAGAAACTCAGAGATTCATAGACACATGAAAACCCAAGAAAAATTAAATTCTGAGAGCAAGAAAGAAGTACTCATCACTTACAAGTGATCCTCAAATCACAGTAAATGGCAATATCTAATCAGGAAAATTGGAAGTGAGAAAGATGTGGGATGAAAGACTACCAAAAAGAACTCCATATGCAACACGACAAAGATTTTCAAAATGAAGGCTAGGCTAGGAGTATAGCTCAGTGGCAGAGTACTTGCTTACCATGTTCAAAGCTGAGTTTCAACAAATAAAGTTTAAAATATTCTCAGAAACAAACAAAAACTAAAAGACTGTCTCTAGCAGACCTGTCCTACAGAAAAACACTAAAAATGAGATTAAAAGACACTGAAAAGTAACTCAAATCAACAAGAAAAATAAAGAGCAACTGTAAGAGCAGTTAGCTGGTTAAACAGAAACAAAAGTAGAAGTGTATTTTGTTTTTATAACTCTTTTTCTTCCATCTCATTTAAAAGATAGCTTCATAAAACAATACTTACACAATATTTAACAATGTAATTTGGTCATGGTACAAAGGAAAAAGAGGGTG
Organism: Cuniculus paca; assembly: GCA_004365215.1. Classification (NCBI taxonomy): domain Eukaryota; kingdom Metazoa; phylum Chordata; class Mammalia; order Rodentia; family Cuniculidae; genus Cuniculus; species Cuniculus paca. Next base: position 13,323 of record RJWT010021960.1, read on the forward strand.
AGCTATCTATGAGAACGTTTCTATGTACTATTAAAAACTCTCAGGGACGCAACTAAGAAACTGAAAAAATATAATAAAATTAAAAACGGATTTAAAATAACAGACTTTAAAAATCTACATAAAAGGCAGTTAATGGAAGAATACAGAAGCAAAAACGATAAGCAATATACAAAAAAGAATTTGCAAAATGATACTATCTCGCCCATAATTACATTAAACTACGGACTTAATACCCAAAAGCGCACAGCTTCCTGTTCCAATTATATGTTCTTGACAAATGACACATTTCAGATTTAATAACAAACTAAACATAAAAGGGTATGTGCACTACAAAAAACAGTACTATAGAACTAAAAGAGCTATACCAATCCAGACAAAACAGATTTTTATGTAAAGAGTTACTTAAAAGAAGAGGATACTTTATAATGATAAAAGGGTCACGACATTTGGAAAACATATTGTAACATACATGCAGATAAAAATGACATCACAAAATACATTAAGAAAAAAACCAACAGAATTGGAGGAAGAAATAGAGAATTTAACAACAGTTCGGCTTCAATAACTAATTTTCAATACTGAATAGACTATGAAAAAAATCAACCTCATTTGTATGTGAACTCTTACAAAAAAATGAATGAGACAATTAGATATCATGCAAAAAAGAGCTGGACCCCCAAATGCACAACATATTTAAAAAATTAACTCTCATGGGTTAACATAAAAATTGATCAACATAATACACCACATTAACAAATGAAATAAGACCACATGCTTATCTCAATTTATGCATAAAAAGCATGGGACAAAATTCAACACTTTCATGATAAAACCATTCAGCAAGATAGAAATGGAAGAAGCTATTTCAACATAGTAAAAGATATCTACTGTTAAAAACCAAACCAAACCAAACCAAACCCTTGCCCTTAACATCATACTCAATGCAGTTTCACCAAGTAATGAAAGTCCTAGTCTGAATTATTTGGCAAGAAAAAGAAATGAAAGCCTTCCAAATTAGAAAGAAAAAAATAAAATTACTTCTGTTCGCAGATGACGTGAACTTTTTTAACATAGACAACTCTAAAGATTCCATAAAAATCCATTAGAGTAAATTCAACTAAATTGTAGGATACAAAGCCAACTCAATAAAATCAGCTTCATTCCTAAATACAAACAATGAATGATCCAAAAAGGAAATTAAGGAACCAAATGAGAGCCAGGTATAATTCTAGTCCTCTACAGGGTTCAGGCAGGACAACTGCCAAGTTCCAGCCCAACCTAGGCAACTTATTGACTTAGCAAGAACCCATCTCTAAATAAATATAATAAAATAAATAAGGCTGGGGATGTAGCTTAGTGTGAAGGCCCTGGGTTTAATCTCCAGTACCCCTTCAAAGGGAGGAGGATAAAAAGAGGAAGGAGGAAGGAAAAGAAGAGAGGAAGGAAGGAAGAAGGGAGGGAGGGAAGGGAGAAAAGAGGGAAGAAGGGAGAGAGGGAGAAAAAAGAAAGGAAGAAAATAATTCAGGGCTGGAGATGTAGATTAGTATGTGCGAGGCTGGGTTCAAACCCAAACCTGGAAAAGAACACAGCAGTGTTCAAAAAGAACACTTAGGAATAAACTTAACTAAGGAAGCAAAACTACAAAAAAGTATATTGAAAACTAATAAAACACTATGATAACAAAATTAAAGACACAAATGGGAGAGGAAGAATTAAGATATATTATATACAGGTACTAATAAAATAAAATAAGAGGAAAAAAAAAAAAAGAAAGGTTGACCATGTTAAAAGTATGGAAGGGAGGGAAAACAAAACAAAACATTATCAATGGGAGAGATGTAGCTTAGTGGTACAGAGCCCACTTATCATGTGGAAGGTCCTGGGTTCAATCCCCAACACCACCCAAAACCATGAAGACATCACAGTTCATAAATAAACCCCATATATATGTTCAAATGATACTCCTCAAAGGTGCTGCCTTAGTCTATCTCATGTTGCTATAATTAAACACATGGGGTTAAGTATGTTATCAAGAGTTTTTTTAGTCTCACAGTTTTAGATGCAAGGAAATTGAAGCGCATCATTCCAACATCTGTTTCTGAAGATGGGTCTGTGCTATGTCACCATATAATGGAAAAGTAGGAGTAACTGGCTGACACAAAGAGAAAACACTTGGACAAGAGACATACCAAGAGAACCTGGCATGGTGGCACACACCTGTAATCCCAGCACTTGGGAGGCTGAGGCAAGAGGACTGCCATGAGTTTGAGGCTTATGAACTACATAAGCCAGTTCAGCCTGCGAGACTGTCTCAAAACAAAATAAAACAAAACAACAAAAGAGAGACCCAAAAATGGAGAGAAGGAGGGAGGAGAAAAGGGGAAGGGGATATAAAAAGAATTAAGATGAGGTTCAGAAGTCCAATAATGCTTTTATTCTTTGATTTGATTAGTTTGAGTCTGTTTTCTACTATTTGACTGGAATAAGTGAGAATATAGGAACAGCTTTTTTGAAGAAAACAAAGGACATTAAGGTACCCATTGTTGATTTCTTGTCTGATTTGAAGGCCCATAATGCCTTCACTCTTTTGTTTTACCTGGTTTTATGTTATTTTGTTTTGTTTGAGTTTGTTGTGTAAGAATGTATGAACAACCATTTTGAAGAAAACAAGAGACACTAGGGTAACCATTGTTAATCTCCTATTATTAGGTTTCGAAGACCTGTATTGCTTGCAGTGTTCTGAAATTCTTTGTTGTGTTTAACTCTATTTTGTTTTGTTTTGTTTTGTTTTATTCTCTTTAAAATAAAAAAAAATTTAAAAATTTTAAAAAAAGAATTAAGATGTATCACGTACACACACCAACTCCCCACAATGAATATGGTCATTATGTACTGCAAACATGTACCAATAATAATAAAATTTTTTTTTATTTTGAAAAGAATACAACCAAACAAAACAAAACAGAGTAAAGTCAATCAAAACAAAACAATCAACATGGAACATGACTTTGAAACAGGGTTAAAAAAAAAAAAAAAGGCAATCGATAAGGCTACCATAATGGCTCTTGTTATCTGCAGTATACCTGCCCATACCATCAGGGATAAGTAAAATCAAACAAAATACAACAAACTAAAACAGTAGAAACAAAACAAAACATAATAAAACAAAACAAACAAAGCAGAACTATGTAAGCAATATAGAATCTCAAGATATTAGCAAAACAGCATTGGCTACCATAATATTTGTTATCTTCAGAATAGTTGCCTACACCTTCAGACATATTACAATCAAACCACACAGAATAGAGTAGTAAAATCAATCAAAACAAACAATGAAAGCCATACAGGGTTTCTAAACAAGATAAGTAGACATCCTCCATGGCTGCAATTATATATTTTATCTTTAAAATAGCTGTCCATGCCATCAAGTATAATAAATTCAAACAAATCAGAATAAAATGAAACTAATCAGAACTATGAATACAATCTGAATTTCAAATCATGATAATAGATTAATAGTGGTCATTTCCTTCCCTTTTTAGAGAATTCCTCTCCTTTGACTTTCCCAATATGTATTGCGCATTTTGGATCCCACTAACACCTTTAGTTTGTTACGCTATGGAGACAACACAAAATTCACCCTTGTGACTCTGGTCCATTACATCCATGAGCACTATTACCAGTTGCCTCTATCTACCTACAAGAGCCTTGAGGTTATCTTCCTTTATAGCTGAGTAGGTTTCCACCCCATGAAATACCATGTCTTTCTTATCCATTCTGCAATTAATGGGAAGCCTACCCCTATTATTCCCCCCCTCTCTGGCTCCCTGTCACATAGGGCATTGTTCTCTCTCCTTTGACTTTCAGACTATTAATTTTCTTTCTAGCTAAATGTGTTTCTTGCATAGAGCATATTGATGGATCCTGTCTCCTGATCCACTATGCCTCTGTTTCTTTCTATTAGTGCCTTGAGGCCCTCTTGCACTGTATTGTCTCTGCCATGCTATTTTCCTGCCATTGGCTCCCT
>RJWT010021961.1:0-17389 GCA_004365215.1 Cuniculus paca
TCTATTGGTGCACTGAGGCCATCTACATTAATAGTTATGGCCCTCTTGCACTGCATTGTCTCTGCCATGCTATTTTCCTGCCATTGGCTCCCTATTTTTCCTCTCCATTCAATCAACTGTCCCCTCTTGATGGCCCCCCTCTGCTGTTGTTCCTGAGACCAGGGTCCTTTTTTCTCTCTCTAGACTGTCCTTTAGTATTCTTTGTAGGGTTGGTTTGGTGGTCATGCATTCATTGAGTTGCTCTTTGTCATGGAAGTATCTTGTTTTTCCGTTAATTTTGAAAGAAAGTTTTGTAGGGTACATCAGTCTGGGTTGGAAGTTGTTTTCTTTCAGGACTTGCAATACTTCACTTCAGCCTCTTCTTGACTTGATTGTTTGTGTTGAGAAGTCTGCTGTGATTCTGATGGGTTTTCCTTTATAGGGGATATGTTTCTTTTCTCTAACAGCTTTTAATATTCTATTCTTGAGTTGAGTTTCTGGGATCTTGATTATTATATGTCTGGGTGTAGATTTGTTTTGGTTATGGCTAGCTGGAGTTCTATATGCCTCACTTATTTGAATGTCGCTTTCTTTTTCCATGATTGGGAAGTTCTCAGAAATTATTTCTGTAAATAGGGCCCTGATGTCATTTGTCTTGACCCCTGCTTTTTCACTCACATTTTTAATTCTTAAGTTATGCTTTTTTGAGTTATCTAGTAGCTGTTGAATTGTTACTTCCTGAGTCCTTGTTATTTTTAAGAGCTCTTTCCTTTCACAGTCACAAGCTGCAAACCTGTCTTCAAGGTTTGAAAGTCTATTTTCAGTTTCTTTCAAGTGGTTTTGCCAGTTTTCAATAGAGTTTTTAATTTCTTGGATATCTCTTTGAATCTGTTTCATGCGTTCTAAATCTCTCTTATGCTGTTCATTCATGGTTTCCCTCATTTTCCTATGCTGCTCTATTTTTTTTAATCTGTGTCTTCTTTAGAGATGCTTAGTATTTCTTTTATTATGGTTTTTATTTCTTCTTTTACCTGGGATAGAATTTCTGTTCTAATTTCTCTTATAGCTTCATGAAGTTGTTTCTTCACTTCAGTTGACATCACTTCAGTCATTTCAGGTGTGCAACTCTCAATCTCCATGTTTACCTCTCATGGACTTGCACTGCTTGGGTTGGACACCAGAGATTGCCCTCTCCCTCTTCATCTTGGCATATTCCTGATTTCTTCCACACACCTGGGTAGTGTGGTCCCAGGCACCCTGGCACTGGCCACAACTTCTCCAAAGCAAGACTGTTTGGCTTTTCTGGCCAGTGCTGGCTACAGACATCTGACAGTGGGTGCCCATGCCTCTGCACTGAGCTGGGTACCAACCCAGCTGGAGTTTGCACAGGAGCAGACCTGGCCAGGGCCTGCAAATCTATGCTGATTAGGAACATAGGCAATGTTGTCTGGAACATGCATGGGAGCGGAACTCAGTCCAAACAGCTTCCGTGGGTCCATCCACAACCTGGTGCTTCCAGCAGAAGTGAGCAGCAGTCTTGGCCCCAGGCATATCCTGCCAGACTCCAAAATAGCTTCTGGCCAATCACTCTCTCCCGTGGGAGGATTGAGTCCCCTGCACTCACCACCAGCTCAGATCTCCACGTCTGCCACTCTCTTCCACCACTGTGCCTCTCCACAGAGCCCTCTGGGGTCCACTGCGACCACAATTGCATGTCCCCAGGCTCAACAGCTCTTCCCAGGGTGAGTCTGGCTCCAGGCTAAGGTGCTGCCAGTCACCACCTTCTTCATTTAAATTCTTCTTTAAATTTTCTCTGTGGGCTTCAATTCACATTTTAGATTCCTGGTTGCAGGGGACCCACTTCCTTCCTTCTTGTCCTCTCCATGATGTTTTATTCCAGCATCTGAATTGTTTCTCTCAGAGAGACTGTTTACTCTGCTGCTTACTGTTCCACCATCTTGGATGTTCTCCCCCGCCTACTCTTCTATCATACTATTTTCACTTTCTAGAATTTTAGATAATTTATTGATGTATTAGTTTACTATCTATATTCTCTTGCTAGAATGTAATCTTCACTATAGCAAGAATTTTTTTTCTATAATGTGCCTGCCATATTGATTCTCAACAAATGTTTATTGAATTGAATGGCATATCACATTTTTATTTAAAGCTACATTGTAAGATAGCATTTCTTTTGGTGCTTATGATTCTATATACTTAGTTTAAAACAATTGTCTACCAAATCTGTGGCCCCTAGGCAAAACATGTACTATGATTTAATTATTAAATATAAAAATTGCTCTTGCAGCAGAAATTCATCATATGAATACTAAAACATACAGAAAATTCTTTTATATTTATATTTTAATTAATAAAATATCAAATCTTTGAGCAAATTTTATGAGAAAAAGTTTATGGAATGTGGTCAGGAACCATGAGTCACAGTGATAGCTTAGCTATTTTACAATGTTGCCATGTATACCCATCGAAATATATTCTTACGCTAACAAAATTATAGTATTTTCACAACACAATGATTAACCCTTTAAACTTACTTTTGGACAATCACTGTAGCTTTACCTGGAGGTGATTTAAGATTAACACATAATTGGCAAATTGTAGCTTTTGAAAATTTCTAGAATTCGTTGGAGGAAAACCATTTGATTTGCAAAAAGTATCAGGCCATCTCCTTTTGATTTTTTTTTGGTATATCTGATCTCATAAAGTAAATGATTCCTGATTTATTGCACAAATCAAATTTTCCATAAAATTACTTTTTATTGCCAACGTTATTACCTATGATTTCTCATTAAATTCATTTATCAGGCAGCTACTATTGTTCAGTATTATGTCAGATATAGACCCATTTACTCATCGAATCACTAATAAAAAATTATGAGTACAAAGAAAAGGCACAGATTTTAAGAGATAAAATCAGACAGTTGCACAGTGAGGAAATTAATTTATAAAAAATTAGAAGGCTTAGGTAAAATAAGACATTTTGACTTTTACAAAAAGAAGCATCCAATTAACACCAATTTTTAAAATGCTTTTATTGTAAAGTAAAAAAGGGCATGAAATTATAGTAGAAAATTTTCTTTGTACTAAACATATGTAGATATGCTATACCAAATATAAACACCAAAGTAATTATATTATTTTCATTATAGACTTAGCACTGTAAAGAAATATGTGGGCATATTATTAATAAATAGCCTATAACTTTCTAGTCCCCCGGAAAACACCTTTCATAAGAATCTACAGTACAGTGTAAGATAGTAAGACTAAAATACAGCAAGTTTTTACTAACCTTTTATTACCTGTGCATGCTTTTTAAATGGGACTACTTTATTTATATTTTCAGAAACAATGCTAAGCCTGATACGAGCCAGGTAGTATTTAGATATGACTTCTAATCCTTGTTCTAGATTTTCTTTTTACTGCACCTTCTACTAAAGTTGGAATACTACCCTTCTCTCCTCCCTTTCTCTCTCCTGCCCTCCCCTCCCCTGCCAACTGGGCTCTCCTTCCACATGGCAGATTTGCCTGAGTAAGCAAGTTTTGCCTGTGTTTTCTGACATGTTGAATGTTATCTTAATATGTACAATTTGGGTTTAGGTATGTACATCTTGAACCTTAGAGGTGCATCCCATATTTTTCATCTCTCTTAGGATTTGCCAAGTCAAGTATTAGGGTACATGTGTTTACCAATAGTTAAAGCAATCTATCCTATATATACTTGCACATAATTATAAAAATAGACATGGATTATATGATAATATGCTTTCAAATATATAAGAAAATCCACTAAACCATTATATCCTTTATCATTATGATGGTAAAACAATGTTATTTAATTTTCTAAATAATTCTGATGATTGCTGTTCTGCAAATTTCCACATAGGAAGAAATTTCCTCACCATGGAACAAACATATTTCTACTTGTAGCAGAAAATGCACCCCTCCCTGCCAGTATACTTCAGTTTATTAGTTGTACACATAACAGTTCCAGTTCCAGTTGCTGTTAGTTTTGTTTCTTAGAAAAGACTGGTCACTATGATGCATATTGTAAGAACCAATCAAAGACAGCCAAATACTCTGCCTTTGTACTTTCCCTTGCAGGTCCCATCAAAACCTCCCTTCTTGAGCCTTTGGGACCTGATATTTTGGGAAAGATCCTGATCAGTGTCTGTCGATGGAAAATAAATTTGCCTCCAAATCCTGGGGGTCATTTTGGTGTTTCCACTTGCCATTGCCTACTGACATGATTTCACTTAAATCTCTGTCTGGTAGTCAGATCCACAGTCAGGACCTTTCTTGTACTCAGTGAGATAAAAACCACAGTACATTGTTTGATGGTAGTTACTTTAGTTTCCTGAATCAAAACTGTCAATTTTGGGTCAGTGAGGTATCAAGTTCCAGAAGTATATGTCCAACTTTCCAAATGACTAAGACACTTAGAGCTATCATATCTTCCATTCTTTGATGTTAGTCATTAAGGAGAACAAAGCAACAACAGAGACTCTTCAGAATGAATTCCCCAATTATGGTCAATCTGTTGTTAAAGGTCTCCTTTACATACACCTGTATGGCATGAAGCAGATGAGGATAAGGATATAGAAATACCTCCGTGATGGCCAGCTGAAGCTTGAGACAACCGCAACCAGAGAAAGCACAAGAGATATTTTAAGGACGTATTACTGCATAGTAAGTGGTAGGGCTTCCAGAGGGACTATAGCCCCTGAAAAAGGATGTACTTAATCACCCTTAATGGTGATTATATCTATATTCATATTTTCATATTAATCACCATTAAGGGCTAATAAACAAGTGATTCTGTGTCAGGGGAAGGTTTCAAATAAAGACAGTCACATAGACCATCATTATGCCTAGAAGTCAATCAACAATGTTTATATGCACAGTTCTGAATAGGGTAGGGCTTCTTAATAGGGATTATGTGACAATGGTAAGTACAGTAACCAGCAATAAATCATTCAGCTACCAAATGAGCTCTTCATTGGATTGCATCAGGCTAGTGGCTAAAACTCCAAACAAAATCTCAAAAATGCAAACAACAGTATTTGTTGTTTCATTACATGTGTATCTTCCCAATTTTGTGGACTATTAATGAGAAATATGTTAATGTTTCTAGGAAATTATCATCGTGCAAATATTAAGTTTATCAACTTCCTTATCTAATCCATATTTTTCATTACTTCTGCCCATGAAATGGAAACTTTAAGATTTTCTTGTAATGTTGATGGTTATTCTCTCTTAGCAAAATCCTTAGTGAACTTGATAACAGCTGCAAAACAAAGTCAGTAGCAGTAGAAACAAATTGGCTATCTCTACATTTAACAGAAATAAGAACTGACCCATTAATATCTACACAAGTGTCATTAAACTAAACAAACATTTCTGATAAGGCCCATCTAGAATCATCTGATGCAGACTTAATAAAAATCCAAGTGCAGAGAAAATCTTGAATGTTATTTGTATGTTTTAAAACTTATTCACAATGACTACAGAATCAACTCAGTTTTATGTTGAAAAGGCAACATTTTAGGGTGAAGACAGAGATTAATTGACTCATAGCAGCCATAGGTTTGGGGAAGTACAGAAATCAACTCTTCAGTTGCTCAGGGGTAATCCATGGTATTCTGGTACTATTTTAACCTGTCTTCCTATTTAAAAGTGAAAACGATACTCAGCTGAAAACTTGTACCTCCCAACTAACATTTAAAAGAAAGAAAATTACCTAATTTGTTTCAATATGCTTTGGGAGGAGCCAATGTGGAAACTTTGAATGAGGTTGACGTTAAGTATTTGAATTTGCTGTCATTTCAGTTAGTTTTCTGAAACTCCCACAACAATGTTTTGTACTATGCATGACTACTGAGTGTCTGAAGCATAAGTCTTTAAACAAAGAAAAGTACTCTAAGCAAGTAAGGGGAAAAATCAATACTGTTAAATGCATTATGCTTTAGAAAGAGTAAGGTCTCCGTTCATCTCTATACAGAACATCAAATGACCTATATTTTCCATTTGTCTTTAATATTCTCTTTAGTGGGAAAATGTAAATCAATAAGACACAAATATTGGGGGTACGCTTATGGATACATTTACTTTTATCTCTTGCATGAGAATTTTTTGAATTGACCAATAATGTGCATATGCTCTTACTAGGCGATTTGAAGGAGTGTGTTCTCACACCATGCTGCTGGGTGCTGGAGCTCTACAGAGACAAATACATGCAATACCCTTGCAAAACATACCCAGTAGAGTCACAGTCATTCCCCTTAAGCAGGGCAAAATGTAAATTTAATTGCAGACAAATATGAACAACATCAGAAAATACAGGACAAAGTAAAAGAATGAAAAGAAAACCTCAAGAGATTCACACTTGAAGGTGAGGCACATTGTCTCAGCTTTCACATGTTTTTGATTTACTTAGTTCACCTGAGAACTCTCCAGATGGACTTTCCTGGTTAATCATTTTTTTCTCAAAGAAAAGTTTTCTCATTCCAAGAATTCCCTTGAAATCATTTCTTTAAACTTGAAGAAGGAAATAAATTGTTGTTTGTAACAGCATTGCAGTACAACTATTTGCATGCTTATATTTGCATATGTGTATATATGCATATGTGTATTTGCAAATGTATATTTGCATATATATATATATATATTCTCCTCAGGTTTCCTGAGAATAACAGGAGCTTAGTTCTTCACATGATAATATTGAAGTAAATCTGATTTCACATCTCAGCAGCTATGTGCATTATTAGTTTATTACTTTAGGAATGCTACTAGTAGAATAAAACATCGATTAGAAGTATACTTTCAAGTAATAAAATAAAATAATGAAAATATATCAACAGTTACTCAAAGTACAATTTATTACATTTACTGGGCTTTTATTATGTGCCAAACATTGTGCTATTGACTTTATAGGCATTCTCTTATTTGATGATAGGAACAGTTCCTTGAGGTAGACATTATCATGCCTACCTTACACATGAGGAAACTAAATCTTAAAGGCTACAGTATTTGTCCATAGTCATACAGCTTAATAAGGGTCAATGCCAAGGATTCACATTAGGGATTGCCCAATTTCATAACCTCAGATATTAAATACTACACATTCCACCTCATAAATTTTATTTTTTCTTTTAAGGAAGTGACTTTATTTTTTTATTTTGTTTTATTTTATTTTTTATTTTTGCCTTTTTGAGACAGGGTCTTGCTTTGCAGTTCAGGCTGGTCTTGAACTTACTTAGCAGTGATCTTCCTGCCTCAGTTTCCCAAGGCTGGGATTATAGGCATGAACTACTGCTTCATAAATTTTAAAAAGAAAGATTTTCAACTAAAGAATTAATAAATATTATAAAGTAATATTCTACCATAATACTGTTATACTTTTATCAGAAGCAATCAGTACAGTGGAATAAACACAGGCGTGACAGTTTGACAACTGGTTATGCTATTTATATGTGATAGAGAGAAAGTCACTTAAACTCAATTGTTTTAAAACTTCAAAAAAAGCACAATAGATATTATGAAAGTGATAGGGGAGGAAATGCCTAAAGAGGGAAATTGATAACCACTGTTAATTTCCTATTATCGTTTTGAATTCTTCTACCATTTTCATAATTTTGTTAGATTTGGTTTTATTCTGTCTTGTTTCATTATATTTTACTGTGTCTGATGCTATGGGCAGCTATTTTGAAGATAATGGGATGTATTATGTTAACCATTGTTGATTTCCTATTATCTTGTTTTGAAATCCTAAAATGCATTCATTCTTTTGTTTTGATTGGTTTTATTCTGTTTTGTTTTGTTTGGTTTTATTGTGTGTGATAGTATGAACAGCTATGTGTGATAGTATGAACAGCTATTTTCAAGAAAACAAGAGACAATATGGTAGCCATTGTTGATTTCCTATTGTGTTGTTTTGAAGTCCTGTAATGCTTTTATTCTTTTTTGTTGTTGTTGTTGGTTTTATTCTATTTTGTTTTGTTTGATTTTATTATGTGTGAGGGTATGGACAGCTATTTTGAAGAAAATAAGAGACATTATAGTAGCCATTGTAGATTTCCTGTTATCTTTGGTGTCTTGCAATGCTCTCATTCTTTTGATTGGTTTTGTTCTGTTTGGTTTTATTGTGTGTGATGGTATGAACAGCTATTTTCAAGAAAATAAGAGACATTATGGTAGCCATTGTTGATTTCCTATTGTGTTGTTTTGAAGCCCTGTAATGCTTTCTCTTTTTTTTTATTGGTTTTATTCTATTTTGTTTTGATTTTATTATGTGTGAGGGTATGGACAGCTATTTTGAAGAAAATAGAGACATTATAGTAGCCATTGTAGATTTCCTGTTATCTTTGGTGTCTTGCAATGCTCTCATTCTTTCATTTTGATTGGTTTTGTTCTGTTTGGTTTTATTGTGTGTGATGGTATGGACAGCTATTTTGAAGAAAATGAACAATATTATGGTAGCCATTGTTGAATTCCTGTTGTCTTGTTTTGAAGCTCTGTATTGCCTGCATTGTTCTATTCTTTATTTGCTTTATTCTGTTTTGTTTTGTTTTATTCTCTTTAAAATACAAAAAAAGAGAAAAGAAAAGAAAAGAAAAGAAAAGAAAAGAAAAGAAAAGAAAAGAAAAGAAAAGAGGCACTAATGTAGAAAATTTGGGAATGTTCACAGGTCATTGTTGTCTCACAGGAGTTCACCTAATATGTGAAAAAGAAGGATATTCCAGTTGAAGAAAATGATTTAATGTATTATTTTATGTGCAGGTAATTTTTTTTATTTCAATGAAGCTAACATAAGTTACTATATCTCATACTTCTGAGAGTGTAAGTTTGTCTCTATAGGTTCTTCACAAGAATTTACTTGTGTGTCACTATAGTAATTAGTCTCCTAATAATTCTCCCAGTAATAGCCTTATCCTTTTGAATCTGGACTGTCTCTGTAACTTGTTTTTGGTAAATAAAATACAACAGATTGATGCTTTACAGTTTCTACCTACATTTGTTGGAACATTTCACCTTTCTCTTGGAGACCAGCCACCATGTAAGAAATGTGACTACTACCTTGGACCATTTCATCGTGTGTAGCCCAACCACACAGAGATGCTCTGTGTAGGTGCTCCTGTTAAAACCCCAGCTGAGATTTCAGTCCACAGCCAAATTCAGCTGCCACACATAGAAGTGAATAGGTCATTTTGGGAGGCTCAGTAGCATCTTTGATGCCTAGAGCTCCAGTTATATCATCTGATGATAGATACAGCATGCAAGTCATTAAAGGAAATGACCCAGTGCAGTTTTGTTAACTCATAGGTTTGTGAAAAAGAACCTAAAAACTGTTGTTTTAAGTCACAAAGTTTGTTACACAACAAGAGATATACCACAGTCACACTAGATATATAACAGGGAAACAAAATGAAAACATTGTATTTAAATTATATTCATGCTATTGTGCATATAACATGCCAGTTGTCATGGAGAATTTATTTTCAACCTAAATTTTAGGCAGACAAGACATAGTAAACATGTTTATCCTGGCTTGGAAGATATATATATATATATATATATATCAGCTTTCAATCTTAAATAACTTGAAGGTTTCACAGATGAAGGTTTACACTTCTGTAAGATGATTTAGTTGTTTGAATCTCAATCTTACTTTATGCAATCTATAATTTTTTTGCTGTAGAATGCTCATCTGTTTTATGACCTCTTTTATTTGTCATCTTATAAAAGCAAAGCAATAATTTCCTCTTCTATACAAGTGCATTCAGGATATCAAAATTTGCTTTATGTTGTTGATTGCTTTTTTTAAAGAGCAGAATGTATTTATTGAGAGTAAGAATGCTTCTAAGAGAGTGACAGAAGGGGTCCCAAGTGGGTTGCCAAAGACTCTGTCTTTTCTAGGGACTCATCTAGAGCAAAATCATGAGGTGAGATGGGTCCAAGATGGAGAAAACATGGGAACTGGCAAGGCAGGTGGGCATGAGGTGAGACAGAACTATGGTCAACCAATAAGATTAATTGTTCAGGTAAAATTGACTAAATCTGGAAAAATGGGAAAGCAAGTCATATAGCAAGAGGCATGCTTAACGAGTAGTGACTCTTTCTCTAGGGGGGTTGGGATGGTGACTCTTGGCTTCCTCAAGGTGATCCATACCTATTTAGAATATTGATCCCTTATGTTTATACTTAGGGTGTGGTTGCATTTGTTTTGCCTTTTGTCTGGAGATCTGGCCCACAGCAGAAGTGTCTGTCTCCTCCAAGGTTGCAAGGTACCTGGTCTTCTGTATGGGCTCCTTTGAGGGTCTGGTTCTATATGACTACCTATAATATTTCTATCTAACTCAGATGCCTGTAACATTCCCACCTCTGAAGAAGTAACCCGAACTGCCATGAGGGACTAATGGGTGATGACCAATCTGGCTTCTTCAGGCTGAAGGGGGTCATAGTTGTTGATCAGCAGTCAGGGATACTCTGCAGAGGTTCTATCTAAAGGCCCTCAATAGACACCAGGCATTTTCATCTTGAGATACCATACAGCTTTAAGTCTGAAGGAGACAAAGCCAAAGAAATAATTAAGTATGCATGGGGCAAATAATAGAATCAACAGGATAATTATGAGTACAGTTAATAAAGATTTCCACCAAGTGGAGCTAGTAATGGCTTTCCATAAGGAGGATAAGGATAAAGGTAAGGGATTTTAGAATCTGATGTGTTATTGATTTATCATCTAATATCTTGAACAGTTATTAAGATACTAATAAAAGGATCAGGAATGTACAAAATATTTAATTTTTATAATTGCATAAGTACCTACCTATGCTGCTGTTAAAATGTCTAAGGCCATCTGATTTTAGAAGACACCTTGTCTCATTAATTTTACTTTTTTATTTAGGAGAGAGAGATGAGCTGCTGTGCCATTTAATGCCTGGTGAGTATAGTTAATTAAGGCCTCAATATGTGTCATATAACCCTTTCTCTGGACAAAATCTGGTGGACCCCAGTAAAAGAATTCTAAAAGGAATCTAGCATATTTGTTATTGGTTTTATCTATATGATGCCTTGGGTTTGATACCTTTTAGACAACGACAAATTTTAATCGAAGCATGTATAGTCAAAGTATGTATACAAAGGAATGTATAATCAAAGCATGAACCTTACAGCTAACAGGTAAGTTTAGAAACTATTTCTAAGGGATAGCAATTGTAGCCCATTGACACTTAGGTCCCTTGATTGATGGAGTCTGACATTTTGTCATAAATCTCTCTAACTTTAGTAATAATTATCTCTAAATTTTTGATAATGTGTGAGAACCAGATTAATATATTATTTTGACCAATGAACAACTCTCTTAAGTTTCTATTCTGTGAACAACAATATGTATTGAATTTGTAAAAACTTGTCTCAGCACCATTTTGATTAGTTGGCAACTTCGATATATATTAGAGTATTTAGACAGGATAAAATTTCTCCAGGATTAGAGTTGGGCTTTGATGCATAACTAAAAGGAATGAATGAAGTGAAAGTTATCC
Source organism: Cuniculus paca (assembly GCA_004365215.1). Taxonomy (NCBI): domain Eukaryota; kingdom Metazoa; phylum Chordata; class Mammalia; order Rodentia; family Cuniculidae; genus Cuniculus; species Cuniculus paca. Next base: position 11,541 of record RJWT010021961.1, read on the forward strand.
CAGTTGTAGCTTAAGCAACATGTATTTTGGTGACTGTTCATTGAAGTACAATGCATGGAAGGAAGATGAGAGTTGAGAAGGACAAAGAGACATGCATCAATGTCCAGCAATAGGCTGATTTTTACCTCTTGTCATGATTACTCAGGGTTCCTCCATGGAGGTGACCGGCAGGGATGACAATCTGACCAGAGGGAGGAGACAAGTGCCCTGAGGCTCTTTAGTCCTACTGGGCCACCTGGGGACACAAATCTGAGCTCTGCTTCAGAGTGCAGTTTTGTCTCCAGTGGAAGGTTTTGCTCTCAGGGCATGGCTTGGGGGAGCCTCTTAAGGCAGTTGCTCTTAAGGTGGCCTGGCTTTCCACAGTAGTAGCAGCTGAGTCTAGTCCTTGAGTTCTTCTTGGAGCCCCAAGATTCAGACTTAAGGTCTGTTTCTTTTAAAGGTACAACAAGGGCAACTACTTTTTGGTCTCTTTGTTTTCTCTCTTTGGCTTTCTCTCAGTCCTGTTTATAGAACACTAAGGAGGCAATTTTTACTAAAGAATCAAGTGAATGATCTGGAGTAAAGGCTATCTTTTGTAACTTTTTTCTAATATCTGGAGTTGATTGGGTAATAAACATGTCTTTAAGCAAAATCTGTCCCTCTACTGAATCAGGATCTAAGAAGTCAGAGGGGTTTTCATCTTTCTCCCAAAAAACAGCTGACAATTTAAAATAACTAGAAGGCTTGGTTTTTGTCCTTCTTGAACCTTGGAGAATACACACTTGAAAATGTCTCCTGTTCCAATCTCCTGTCTGGTTGCTAGATTAGTAGGGGTCTTGGGTGGGAACTGCTTGTGCCCCAGTGGGAACTGGTTGTTCCCCTGGCTGTTGATCTTTTGGCTGTCTAAAATTAACAATATGAGATTCATCTACAAATGCAATAGCTAAAAGTCGATGTTTGATTTAAGACTATTACATCTTTCCAATTTAGCTCATAAGTCTGAGTAAGTCCTCTAAAGACACTGATGTACTTATCAGGGTCATCTGAAAATTTTCCTAGTTCTAGCTTAATTTGCTTTAGGCCACTGAAAGAAAGAGACCTATAAATGGGGGTAGTCTCATATGGGTTATAATTATACCTAGAGCTTAAATAAGAATTATTTCTTGATGTAAAAAAAGCATGAACATAAAACATTTTTGACCATTTTTCCTCTTTTTTATAGTATGCCTCTAGTTTTAAAATAGTGCTATAATTACTACTTCCCTCTACATTCCATTTTGGCTATAAGGGGTAGTTGGCCATGTGCATGTGCAGAGAAGTATCAAATGGCCTTTTTTCAATATGGAAGTGTTGAACATCCTCCAGTACTTAAGAATCCATTCCAAACAGTAAAGAACTTTGGCATTGAGTTACCCATGTCTGTAATGTAAAAAGCAGCATGTAAGAGTATAAGATCTTTTTTTTTTGTACCAGGAATCAAACTCAGGACCTTTCGCTGAGCTGTCTCTAGCACTGTAGTGCAAGAGACTTTGAGCTACCTATCTATGTAAAAAGGAGATAATTAAAGCGTCCCTTTCTTATTCCTATTTGATAATGTCCTCAAGGTGTCCCTTGGATTGATTCCACTCCAGGGCAGGTGGATGCCATCTGGAGAGAGTAGAAGACAAAATTCAACCAGCCTATCCACTCTCAAACTGGCACAGCCAAGTTTACCCTCCCTAGTAGCTTGTGAATTTTATTTCCATAACTTATGAGTTATTGTGATAGGAATGTTTAAAGAAGGAAGCATAACTTTGTAATAAACTATTGCTTTTGTTCATTGGAAGAGGGCATATGTAAAAAGGTGAGTTGGAAGTTGTTAGAGTGCTTCTCAGGTTGTAAAGGAGCTCACCTCTAGAGATAGATAGAACAACTGACTTGAAGAGCCTTGCCCCATGCACTAGGGCAAAGAAGTCTCCAGACGCTTGCATCCTGCATCTAATTACCTAGGTAACCTTTCCTAGCAGTGGGACATGGCTATGCTGTACTTAAATTTCTGTATCTTTGAAGTGCACAGGTTAAACTTTTTAATTATCATCTAGTAATTACATTTTATAGTTAGCAAAGGCACAACACTCTTCTATGCACACATACAAGAAAAGGCTATTTACTCTTCATTAACATAGGTAAGGCACAAATGGAAATTATGCCACTACTAACTGTTGCAAAATGTAAACAATTGTTGCAGGCTGCCTCAGTTTAATCTCTGAAGGTAAGAGTAGTCTAAGTGATCTTAAAATCCACTGAAAAGTTTAGGGAGAGTTTCTAGTCTACTGTCAGAGAAATAAGTATGATAGATAACTGGAGATTCTCTGTGGTCATGAGCCAATTTCCACTGAGGAGTCTTTGGGTGTCCACCAGAGAGTCACTCTGGCCAGGAACCCTCAGTTGTTCTCAGTTTCTATTGGCCCAGATAACCAGAGGTCAGTCACCAGAAAGGAATCCAGCTGTCTGTCTGGTCAATATTCCATTGATTCCATCAGCCACTGGCTTCAATGGGGATTCATCAAAGAGATGCTGGGGAAACCTGTCCTCTGCTTTTAAGAGTGGCAGCTACTGTAGGAGCATTTAATTAGCTGGCAGAGTAACCACTGTTCATCAAAGTTCTATAAGGGATAGTTAAAAGCCTGAGCAGGATTATTATCTAGTGCTTTATAAGTTGACATTAAAGGTTTTAAAGTACACAATTTGAAAGGTTGGATAGCCTCCTTAGTCTGAATGTGTTTTAGTCCTGTAAGTGCGCTGCTTTTGGAAATAGCTCCTCCTAGTTTCACCCAGAAGTCGGTTCTTGCCACTGTGTCTTAGGTTCAGTTTCTGGAGGAGACTCACCCAGAACACTAAGCCAGGACAAGGCTTTTATGTGTGTTCTCCTAGACAAGCAAAATTCCAATGTCTCATCTGACCCAGAGATGGGGTATGTGTCCCTCATTGAAGATGACTTCCCTGTCTTTGTGCTAGCAAATACTCATTTTCTATGGGCTTAGCTTAGGAGGAAAAGGTTGGAACAGTCTACAGTTCTTTCTGAGTTTACATGCCTCTAAAAAGGAAAGTACAAAGTGGGGAAAAGATTAGAAGTAAAGTCAAAGCAAGGAAATTGAAACAACAGGCTTGACATTTCCTCTAGAGTGTAGAGGAGGATCAGAGCCAGTCTGTCTCAGTGAAACCTGTCCTCCAAATCTTTGAGGTCGGCCACCAGCCTAGTGCTGTTTAAATGGTGGAAAGAGTCCCAGTTTTATTATATAGGCACGTATATTATCTAAGTCTGAGCTAGATTTTTATTTAAAATCCATATTACAGAAGTTTTTATTAAAAGTCTACCAGAGCTGTTCTAACATTATTATCTCTGGCACTATTGCCTAAATAAAGTCAATCAAGGTGTACCAGTAAATTTAGTAACTAATGCAAATGCAACATGTGCAAGAACAAAATAATAAAAATGTCCCATCAAAGAAATATCATAACCTTATAACCTGCCCAAGTTTTAACTTAGATTTATCATTATTTTAGCAAAACTATGTAAGAAACAAGGCAATTATAAACAATGGGCAAATACAAATCACAAGCAATTATCACAAGTAATTATAAGCAACAGGCAAAGACAAAGCAAAATTTGAAGCATAAAAATGTATTACCTAAATGAGTAATGTCCAGAGTCTATGAAACAAAAACAAACTCTTACCTCCATCCAGTGATCTCGATGGAAGACCTCCAAATGATACAGGGGAACAAAAGTCCCAACCTACTATATGTCTGATACAAGTTCATGTTCTCTAAAATTGAACAATGAATTTTAAAAACAATGGGGGTTAAGAACAGAATATATTTATTGAGAGAAAGAAACCTTCTGTCTGGGAGAGAGACAGAAGGGGTCCTGAGTGGGTTGCCCTGTCAATTACTTTTGAGCTTGGTTAGAGATGTCACATTTGTGTGTAGGAGTGAATGCCAATATGCTTATTTTCGTAGCTATGTTTTTTTCTACTCTGACAGAGAGGCTGGAATGGAATCACCCTATAGTTTTATTTTAAGGATTATATAGATTTTGGAGAATAGGGTGACTTTTCTGACTATATCACTGGTTGCCTGAGGCTATCAGGTTGTCTTCAGCTTTATTTCTTTATCTTGCACACCTGTTGTATCTCACACATTAAACTGAAACAAAGAGCTTGAAGCCATTTGTGCTCATGTTCTAATATCAATTAATAGTTTACATATAACTATTAATGATTTTTTTCTGTATTAAATCTGGTACTTAGAAGAAATGTGCATATTAAGTTAGGTAAAAATCTGTAGGGCGGTATGCATACATATTTGCTCAGAAAAAGTTCCATATGTATTTTTTTAAAAGTTTGGGAGCATCTACCTATTGTACTTAACCTCTTTTCTGATCACTGAGCAATCAAAATCTCTCAATCTATAAAGAAAATAAAATGTCATTTCTTTTTCTTGCTTGTTTCAGTGATTGAATATTATTATGCGCCTACAAAGAATATGCATTGATAAGGAATTATTTTTATTTCAGTGCTTTTCTTTTAATAAATTTTCTTCATTCCAACTTGATCTATAACATTCATGGTTGTAATTCGAGATTTTATTTATTATTTTTTTAATACTGGGGATCGAACTCAAGACCTTGCACTTGCCAGGCAGGCGCTAATGCTGCTAAACTAAACCCCTGGCCTATAATTCTAGATTTTAGAATTTAACAACATGGTACCTCTTAATTCTTGCCACTAGAAACATTCTACTATTTTCAAAGCTCCAAAAGAACTTCCAAAACAACCCACATTTCAAATGTTGGCTTCATTTTTGATGTAGTGTACTAATTTGTATATGATACTTTTATGGTTGAGATATTTTCCATTTTTTTCTGACACTCTTGACATAATGTTGATTGTGGAACATTCTCTTATGTATAGTTCCAGAGACATGTGTAGCATACCAATGACAGGCTATGATTTCACAAGCTTCCCTGTACAAGAAATGTAATTTTATACTGTTACAGGGCTGATCTTTACTGCAATTTATTTTTTGAAAAGTAAGTCATTGATAGATTGTATTATTTTAATCATTAATATTTTCCTAGCTCAAAAAACTCTTAATAGCAACATCTATGTTGCAAGACCATTAATGGACTGTTGAAGAATCATTGTTCTACCTCCTTTCTTTTCTTTTTACATAAATTGCCTAATTGAAAGTCATATGTTGTTCATAACATTCTCTTATCCTTGTAACACCCATAGTATATATCCTTACTTTATTTCTACAGCAGGAAATTTGTGTCATCTCTTTCTTTAATGAATCTAGATGGGGAGATTATAGACTTTAGTGATCTTTTCAAAGAAATAGCTTTTGGTTTTCTTGATTTTATTATTTGTCTCTTTTTTCACTGATTTTCACTCTTATTTCCTTCTTTCTGCTTATGCCAAGTTTAACTTACTCTTTCTCTAGCTTATTAAGGTTGAAACTTCTTAGGTCTTTCTTCATGTCTAATATGAACCATGTAATGCCATAAATTTTCCCCTAGTCATTGCTTTATCTGCATCCCACAACTTTTGATGTTGCATTTTTATATTTACTTCAAAGTAATTTTTATTTACCTTATGAAAAAATTAGATCTATAGATTATTTAGAAAATGCTATTTAATTATCAACTATGTAGAGATCTTCAGATCTTTGTTAATAATTTTTCGTTTTCTCTGTGGTAAACACACACACAATTTTTATGACTGTAATTCTCCTAAACGTATTGAGTCTATCCTTATAACACACAATATGGGTCATCCTAGTGAAAGTTCTATGTGCATTTGAAAAGAAAGAGCTACTCCACTTTT
>RJWT010021962.1:0-17386 GCA_004365215.1 Cuniculus paca
TGAAACTTTCCTTTTACTAATTTATCCACAGGAATTATTTTGTCAACACCCATCCTTTTAAAACCTGCTTGTAGTATTTTGAAATTCTGGATATATTCATGTTCTAGCTTAGCTTGGAATTTCACTTTCTTCAAGGCAATGGAGCCAGGGAAGAGCATGTCCATAAACTGACAATAGGCAGCCCCTGAGCACAACTGTTTGATCTTTGTCAGATTCAACTGCAGAGACTCATTGATCCAGGCCAGCATGTCATGTCGACTTAGATTATCACTGGTGACCGACGTTGAATACACGTTCACTGCCATCTTCGGCTCACAGGGGAACCGCGTCTACTGCTCGCGCCCGGCTCCGGTTCCGTCTTCGTCTCGTTCAAACCGCCCTAAAATTTTTTTTTACAGTGAAAATATCTTACTTATGTAAGATGAAGTCATTAGAGAGAAAAGTTTGGCCTGCACTTTATCAGGAAGTGCTGTCCATTCTTTAGAATCTCATGGTGCTTGATCTCAATTCCACTTGTGACCACATCTCAGCCCAGACCTGTTCTAAGCTTCTACCATCTACTTTTCTAACTCAGCTGTCTACCTCATTTTACTCTTTAATAGGATCCTTCATTTCTCTTTTGTCTCTTTCTTCACATCTTCCATTGCTTAATTTTTCAACTTTTATATTTTCATTCCCCCATTCCCTATCCCCTCTATCTTTATAGTCATTATACTTCATTAATTTTTGGATTGTTAATTCCATTGTATTACTCTTGAATTCTCTTTTACTGTTAGTGAAGGTACAGTTGTTGCATTTAGTAGATCTTTATTATATGTGAATGTTTGGTTTCTCTTAGTGTTTATATTATAATTATTGATCACTTTCCTATAGTTAAGAATGGTACATTATTGGTTATTGTGTTATGTCAGTCTCCAGTATGTCTTTGATTTTTTTTTTGTGGCTGACTTTGATGTTATTCCCAGGGTAGCATGCTTATTGTCATTAATTGATTTTTGCTATATGCCAATATCTGCATATAGCATTGGTGTCATTAACAATACAGAGATCCATTCTCAGAGAACTGCTTACAGCCAAATACACTGCATCCTCTGCTAACAAATTAACAGAGATGGTTGGATTTCGAGACAGGCAAAGGCCTAGAGTGATTCACTGAAAACAGACACTAACCAACATGGTCTCCATACTAGTAAAAAAGCCTTCACTGTAACCCATAAACTTCAGCATGTGCATGCACTCGCGCGCACATACACACACACACAGAATTGTGACCACCCTAAATGAAGGCCTCTAAAAAATTCATCTGATATTTGACCATCTGATATTTGACCAAGATGCCAAAAACATACGCCAGAGTCTCTAACAAATGGTGATGGGAAAACTGGCTATCCATATGTGGAAGACTAAATCTAGATCCATATCTAGTTCCATGTACTAAACTAAAATCAAAATAGATCAAAAATCTAAATGTTAAAATAGAAATATGTAACCTACTGAAAGATACAACAGGTAAAACACTTGAGGACATAGGTATAAGCAAAGACTTTCTGAACAGATCTGCAACTGACCAAAAAGTGGAATCAAAATTCAACAAATAGAATCATATTAAATTAAAAAAAATTCCCATACAGTGAAATAAACAACTAACAGAGTGAAGAGATGATCTACAGAATGGGAAATTTTTTTAATAGCTCTTCCTTGGACAGAGGACTGACAACTAGAAAAAAAAACAACTAAAAATGAACTAAAAAAATTAAACCCTCCCAATCAAAAAGACCCAATCAAAAATGGGCAGCTGAAATAAGTAAATACTTCTCAGAAGAAGAAATGCAAATGATCAATAAATACTTGAAAAAATGGTCATCATATGTGGTCATTAGTGGTGAAATGAAAATTAAAACTATACTGAGAAACCATATTACTACAAAAAGAATGGTTATCATCAAGAAGTCAAACACTAACAAATGCTGGAAAGGCTGTGAGGAAAAAACAACCCTTCTACCTTGTTGGTAGGAATGTAAACTAGTACAATCATTATGGAACTCAGTAAGGGGATTCCTCAAAAGATTAAAACTAAAAATTCCACTGCATTCAGCTATTACCCTTTTAGGTGTCTTCCCCTATATCACAATATTTCAGTGATATATTCATATATGTTTATAGCAGCACAATTCATAATAGTTATATATTGGAGGTGTCTTGATATTCAGCCTAGTTTTTCAATGATAGCTCTGATAATATTTTGAATTTAGTGAACATGCCTACCATGAATGTCAAGGATTTTTTAAATCCTAGCATGTGTTTGCTCTTCTAATGCACTAGTCTGCCTCTAAGAATAAAAATGGTATGACAACTTCAGGAAAAGAGATCCTTCAGTGCAAATTTGGGTTTGAATGTAATTTTTATATCCCTTGTACCTAACATCTACATGTCTTCTCTGAATGAGGAAGGGTTATAAATTTCTGATGGTACAAAAACCTCCTCAAGCCATTCACCCAGAAATTGTTTGACACAACCATGACATCAAAGACTAGACTTTTTGGAAAGACAGCATATATATCTTAGTATTTTCACTTTAATGTTAATTGTTTTTAATTCAGTCACAGAACTTGTGTACATATTATATGATCATGTAAATTTTTTAAAAAATGATTTTAGGGCTCCAGGAGGGTCAAAACCCTCTAACAGAGTTCGAGACTCTGGGGGCTGAGACAAGGAATGTCTCTGGGTGGCCCATATTTATTACATGTTGATATTCTTACAATATAGTATTTATGTCTCCAATTCAAAATGTCACTATTGTGAGAAACAGAGACCAGAATTAGTTAGTAGAGCAAGATAAGGTTGGAGGGAGTGAGGAAAGTGCAGGCAATGCACTGTGCTCCTTACTGAGAAGCCGCCCAGAGTCTGTGATGTCTTGTGCTTTCTACATCCTGCCAATGTTATCTCCTCTGTGTTAACTGTTGCCTGTAATTCCTGTTTAGTTTTCCAAGCCAGCTCACCTGTCACTACCATTTCCTCAGAACGTCTTACACTCAGTTTTCAGTTACCTACCTTGGTTAACTATTAAATAAAGAGTAAGTCCTATGTACTTTGCATTGCTTTCATTTGCTCTAGAACTGGTTTATGTCTGATATCCTCAATTGAACAAATGAAGAGTATCGGCTACAGCTGGTACTTTGTGGCACCTGGCACAATAAAGCTTGAAAAATCTGCCCTGTCTTTTTAGCCAATGTTAGACTCTTCAATTATGTGTCATCAGTGCAAAGTGTGCTTCTTTGTAGCACACGCCACAGTTGCAATTTATGAGAATGATTATTTGGTGGAGGTCTGCCTCCCATCTCCAGGCTAGATCTCTAACAATTTTTTTTTCTGGTTAATGTATTCCAGAACCTGGTACAATGCTTAGCACATGGTAAGGTCACAAACCATATTTCTGAAATGAATAAATTTTAGAAGGAAAGCAGGATGGTGGAGGGATGAGGGAATTAAAAATGGAGATTTGTGTGAAGAGTTTGGTCAGGAAGGAGGAACAGGTTATAACATTGTGGCCTATTTTGTTTTACAATTTTTGTCTCATCATATTGACCTTAATGGGTCAATAAGGCATTTTAAGCAAACGGACAACCTAGTTTAGGAAATAGTGCAACAGATGCATTGGAAGGAGAAAAAGCTTAAATGCCAGCAGCAAGTGACAGTCTATGAAAGAAGTGGCAGAAGTAAAAACCAAGGCAAGAAGCAAAATCTGAAAGTCTGATGGTTAGTGGGTAAAGGCAGTGAGATTTGAAAACAGTCCTATCATGTCCACGCAGCATCAAATAGAAGCAAACGGTTTCAGAATCATCTGTCATTTTATGGCTAACACCATACCAGTGTCATAAAATAAAGTCATTGGAATATTGCTAATAAACTACAATAAATCAAGTATTCAATAGTAGTTTGGTATTATAAAAAGCATTATTGTGCCAGTAAATGCAATACCAGGGGACATTTTTGCAGTAGGTTGTGCAGAGAGTTGCACGGGTCAGCTTTTGCAGAAGAAAAACAAGGCAGAAGTTGCTCAACCTAGGAAAGATGCTGACTGATACCAAAATCTCTAGTGTGTCCTGTGATGGGAATTTTGAGGCCAGTAACTGCTCTGTGGGCTCAAGTATCTCGACTACTGTGATATCACAGAAAATATGGTCTGTTTTGAGTTTCAGAGAAGAAAATTGTACTTTTTAATAATTACTGGTCATGTTTTAGACAGGGATAAATTTAAATTGGAATTAAGTAGCTACACGTTTTAAGGGAGAATAAAATGTATTCTATAAGGCCATGGTTGTGAAGAATAAAATACTCAATAAGTATACAAGCAAATCAAGTGCTATATTGTATATTTAAATATTTTCTTTGAGAATTTACATTTACTTACCGGGCTTGATTCTTTGCAAAGTACTTTTCGTACAACTGCTCTTAGTTATTATCCTTATGGAAAATACAATGGTGTGTAATACATCACTCGTATTAGATTATGGCTCATAGGACACGTCCTTTATATTCAACCAGAGGAGAATATTCTTAATCATGTTTGGGAGAGTTAGCATATGGAGTTTTTGTGTTTTGCTTTTTCCTCCCAAATTAACTTCATTTGGAGAAAGGTTTGATAATCTATAGCATAAAATGTATTGTGTATGTATTAAAAATAAATTCAATATGTATAATTTATACAATAAATTATAATTTGAATTGCTATTCTTAATTCTCAAATAGGAATGCTATAAATATCTTCAGTTTCTAAATTTATTATTTACATTATTTACATTCATATTCATTTTATTTTTCAGGGCAAAAATCTGACCTCTTCCTCTAGTTAGACTTCATTTTATATTTTCTGGACAAACTTTGACTACAGATATGTATGACACAAACTATATCACCTTATGCTTGTTTTTTTATTGTAGTGTTCTCACTGTAAAAATCAGGAGGGCAAGCCATTGTTATTGTTATGTCAGTATATAAAGTCAGTTTGACAAACCATTTTTATCATCCTCACAGATAATACTTTCTTAATATAATTTGATATTGGAGTTCTGAATAGTAATTATGCAATTATGTGGCAAGCTGAATAACAAATTATTTCATCATTATTTTGTAACAATTTGGTAGTAATATAAAGAAAATGCACTATGAAGATATGCTTACAACCCTCATACATCAAGAACTATCCTGACAGGTCCTAAGCAAACCTACACAGCAAATTTTATACATAGAAGATTATACTAGGAGCCCAGGGAAAGACTAGACAACCCAAGATATGGCTCTTAAAATGCCACTTAATGAAAAACCCACCTGACGCGATCCACAAGGGTTTATGTGAGCTCATTTTTACGTTTTTTTCATGGTTAGTATGGCAGATCATAGTTTATAGAAATGGCCACAGAGTTGTTTCTGGTCAGAATCTTGCCCCTCCCCCTGCAGAATGAAGAGTCAGAATGTATTTCTTCTCCTCCAGTTAGTTCATCAAAAAAAAAAAACCAATTTCTGTTGTCATTGTTTGATTATTCGATCTTTTTTTTATGCCTTGATCTTGTAACCTGAGCAGCTACTTCTTAGATAACAATATGTAATATATTAACTAGTGTTAATGTCCTACTATTTTTTTTTTAAATTCTGTATCATTTCTAACCTTTTTTCTGTTTTGCTTTTTAAAATAAAAAACTGGAGGGAATTTGTAATTCCTTTGCCAAGGAAAATGTGACAATATTGATGCTACAGCTAGATTATGTAGGTCGTATGACTTCCATTTGGCTATTCCTAGTCTTTGCATAGAATCCCTTGACCCACCGCAGTGGCCTGAAGAATTGTGACATGGGAAAGTTATTGTTTGAGCTCAGATTGATAGCACTGACTAAAGCGTCATCCAAAAGTCCGAATCAACAACCAGAAATGGGGGTGAGGGGGCTTTTGGTGTCATCTTCTAGCCTTTAAGTCTCCCAGTTGAGACCCCAACAAACCTTTGGGGCATAATAAATGGTTGCTTATGCCGCTAGGCTTTACAGTGATAGCAACTGAAACAGCTAGTGAGTTTGCATATTCAATGTCATATTATGGCCTCATAAAATGCATGTTTGCTAACAATTTCATATCCTACTTTTATGCAAATTACCCCAGAATGTGCTAAGGATCTTGTGAGGTTTATGATTTCAAGTATAAAATACGTGTTGAAGATATATGGAGAAACAGACATATATTTAAATTATTGTTCATATTACAAAATCTGGGAAGACTGACTTAAGTAAAGTGATTAACATTATATATATATATATATATATATATATATATATATATATATATTTTTTTTTTTTTTTTTTGGTGGCACGGGGGATTGAACTCACGACCTTGCACTTGCCAGGCAGGTGCTTAGGCCACCGAACTAGATCCTCAGCCCTAGTTCTTGAAACAGTAACTTCAGGCTTGTAAAAAGAGACCTAGAACTGTGTGAAGGAAATTAAAGAAATTCTCTAGAAGCACATTTTGTTGAGACCCAAACTTTAGAGTAAGAAATTTTCTCTTATATTAAATAAAAGTATTTTAGTAAAGTGTAAATTACAAAGCCATAAAGATTTTCAACTATTTCGGGTAATATATATGTAACATTGCTAAGCAGTTAGAAAATATACTAAAAATATGAACTTGTATCATATATATTTCAGTTCATTGAATTTCACTAAGTTCAATGACTGCCAACAAGGTCATTATCATTTATAAAGGACAGATTTAATTCCATATCTGGTTTACAATCCCATCTGCTGTGATAGGACTGCCTGACATATTGCAGGTGTCTTTTGCAGTGATAATCGCAATGAAATGAACCAATGATAGCTCATCTGGTGGCAGCAGGAGTTCCAGGCTTGAAAACGGGCCTGGGAGTTTTTCACTAGATATGTGTGGAAGGGTTTGAGTTGAATAGTTTTGATCTTTGACAAAGAGAAACATCTCTTATTAAGTAACCTGAATCTACCTTGGCTAAAATTTACCTTCAGTAAGCTGTGTAAGAGAACAGAGAAAATGGCAAAAATGACAATACCAAAATCACATTCATTTCATGAGTGTCTCCTAGTTATGAAGTGATTCGTCATCACTTGCCACATCCATATATTGAAAGATACATGGAAATAATGAAAAAGCAAAAGAGAGTAATGTGGGTAAGAAATTACCTTTGAAATTCCTTATTTAGGAACATTTACTAAAAATTGTAGCCATTCAGGCCTGTAATGCCAGCTTTCTGGGAGCCTGAGGCAGGAGGAGTATAAATTCAAGGTCAGCCTGGGCAATTTACAAGTTTAGCCAGACTCTATCTCAAAATAAAAAATAAGTGCTGGGGATGTAGTTCAAGGTGAAGACCTTGAGTTCGGTTCCCACACTGAAAAAAAAAAAAGCCAGAAAACAGAAAACAAAAAGCAGTACCCATTTGTTTGTAGATCCATGGGAGGCATGAAAGTACAAATGGGATGCTGTGCTCAGAGAGGAGAATCACTGAAGAGCTACTGTAGGCAATGCATTCTGAAAAGTCATTATTATTTAATTAGTTCTATTAGTTATGCAGAATAGTGGTGTTGTTTTGGCATACTTATACATGCTTCTGACAAACTGAATATTTTTACTCCCCCTATTATTCTCTTTCTCCCCTCTCCATGTTTCCTTTTTCTTCTCTAAGTAGAAAGTTGCTATTTAGGACAAAACATTTAATGCAAAAATTTCAGATAAAAATGCAATTTCCTGTTGTATCAGATATGTATGATTAATATTCTATCTTATGATGTTAGACAAAAAATTCATAATGAAAGTCTCCATATTAATAACACTTATTAGGATATTTATATTCTTTACTGAAAAAAATCCATATATATATATATATATATATATATATATATGTATCCATCTATTTCTCTACCTGTCCATTTATATATCAACCATTTATATATCTATGAATACTTAAAAGATACATTTGAACTGACTTGAAATACAAAACCCTAAAATAATCCATGCATAATGAGACCAAATGATAAAAAACAGGAGTGAATCATATCAAAGGGCAGCCTAGTTGAGGAAAACCTATAGTAATAAATGGTACAAAATCAACTGAAAGTATATAAGAGCTGTTCTTTAATAAGCAGAACCAACAAAAAAGGAAACAAATAAAATTTTTAAATCATTCATAGCATTTGGTCATGTAATTTCCTTGCAAATGTATCTCCATAGTGTCTAAAGACACCATATTATTACATTAAAATTAAAAATGTATTCCTACTATTCTGTTAGTTCAGATACATTTTGAAATACATGTTGGAAATATTTGTACCAAAATACTTATAATAAAGTATGGAATAAATGAATAAGCTTAACTTACTCCAGAGACTATCCTTTTGTAATCAACTATGTATCAACAATAAAAATTTATTCTTTGTTTCTAAATTTCCTATTGACAAGCAAATATTTCCAAGGAATACTTTCAACTCCTAACACTAATTGCCTAGAAAAATAGGGAATATAATAAGATCATAATGTGAAACAAAATTTTGCAATTTTACTCATCAACTAAGGAATGATGAGCTTTATTCTTGGGACAGAAGAACTTGAAATAGACATGTTTTTTTCTAATTATAAAATTTCTTTTGTCTTTAATGCTCTTATAATAGAAGCTAAGGTAAATCGAAACTGATAGAGAAGAAAGTTTGAAAAAAAGAGTTGAAGTTTAGATATAAGTTTTGTTTTGTGAAGTTGTATGCTAGAAGAAAAATTTAACATTCATGCTATTGCTGACAACCTCATTCCTCAGGATCATAAGTATTTTTATGATATGCTTGGAACACAAAATACTTTTACTGAAATTTGACTTAGTAAGACATAAAAGTAAGTATTGAAAAACCCAGGATGGTTTATTACCCACTTGTTCAAGAAATTGTACTGATTTTTATCTATGTGTTTTAATCTTGAATCTTTGTAATACTGTTGTGAATTTGTTTGAATCCACAAACAAAGCAAAAATTAAGGTTTAGGATTTTAGTTGTTCCTGAATTCTCTAATCACCAAGCTTAGTAGATTAAGAATAAATTCAAAATGAACTTGATATTTTCCTAGTTTCAGAATAATGTTAGAAAGAAGTATACTTTCGAGAACAAAACAGACTTTTAAATTTAGAGACAACTAGAGATGCCATTATTTTACTATTGTGTTGGCTAATGATTCTAAACCTATGTCATAAATTTAAAGGTGCAGGAAATAGACATTTTAATAGAGTTATCATGAAAGAATAAACCAAATATTTTTAAGAATTCTACAAATGCTAATTATGGTTCAAGGTCAATATTCAAATTGTCACTGTATAGTCACAACCTGTTCTTTAAGGACACCTACAAAATTAATAAAGGAATTGAAAAGCTGTATTTTGGTAGCAATGAAGAGAATGAAATTCACAGTGAAAGATTTCATCAAGTGACTGCACAACTGAGAGCAGATAGCAGTGAACTGGCAGATGATGTGACTTGACTGAGGAACCCTTGACTTAAGACAGCAAGCACTGCAGGATAAAAGGGCAAAACCACAATGGATCTTGCAGAAGGCCAGGTGGTCATCATTACCTACTTTAAGAACCTGTACTTTAATAACATAGAAAACTAAAAAAAGGACAGATTCCTAGATATATATGAATTACCAAAGCTGAGCCAAGAAGATATAAAAGTTCTAAATAACTTGATATCAGTCAATGAAATGGAAGAAGAAAAAAAATCCCCAGAAAATTGGAATATAAGGGCTTTATCTCATTCTGATAAAATAGAAGGTCTTTATTTCAATCTGTGACAAACCAACTGCCACTATCATAGTAAATGGTCAAAAACTGAAAACTTTCACTCTAACATTAGGAAGAAGAGGAAGGTGCCCACTATCACCACTCCTGTTCAATATAGTTCTGGAAATGTTAGCCAGAGCAACTAGACAAGAGAAAGAAACAAAAGGAATAAAGATAGGAAAGGAAGAAGTTAAACTATCATTATGTGCAGATGACATGACACTCTACACAGAAGTCCCCGAAAACTCTACCAAATGACTCTTAGAATTAATAACCAAATTCAGCAGCGTAACAGGACACAAAGTCAACACCCAAAAAATCATTAGCTTCCTGTACATGAATAACAGACTCACTGACAAACAAGTTAGAGAAACCACACCTTTCATGATAGTATCAAGAAAAATGAATATGAATCTATCTAACAAAGGAAGAAAAGGACCAACACATTTCAAACTACAGTTCTTTGAAAAAAGAGATCAAGGAAGATATCAGAAAATGGAAAGATATCCTCTGTTCTTGGATAGGCAGAACCAATGTAGTCAAAATGGCCATCCTTCCAAAACTGCTACAAAAATTTAATGCAACCCCAATGAAAATACCAATAGCATACCTGATAGAAGTACAGAAAACAATCCCAAAATTTATTTGGAACCAGAAGAGACCTGAAATATCAAAAGCAATTCTGGACAGCAAAGGAGCATCATAATCCCTGATTTGAAGTTATAGCACAAACCTACCACCATAAAAATAGCATGGCACTTTCAAAACAAAATAAAACAAACTCCAAAGCAAAACTAGAACCAAGGATCAATGGAACAGAAAAGAAGATGCAGAACCAACTCTAAGTACACTCAGCCACCTAATCTTTGATGAAGGGGTCAAACACCTTTACTGGAAGAAAGATAGGCTCTTTAAAAAATGGTGCTTGAAAAACTGGCTTTCCACATGACAAAAATTAAACATAGACCTATGACATGGTTTGTGTCTGGATGTCCCCACCAAAGTCTCATGAACTAGTAGGTGGTACTTTTTTGGAGTTAACTGAATCTAGAGTTTATGATTGATTCATGGTTCAGCGCTGGGATTAAGTGTGCTGGGATTATGGGTGGTTAATTGTTGGATCAGTCCAGTGTTTGGATTGGAACTGCCCTAATTCCAGCATTATGGACAAGAGTCAAAAAAGAGGATTGTTTGCCTTTGTCTCTCAGTCTCTCTCTCCTCACTTGCTTCTTTTGCTGTTTTCTGTTGCTATGAATGGTTGCCCCTCTGCTATGTGCCACTCTGCTTTGAAGTCAGCTGATTATGGACTGAAACCTCTACAAATTGTGAGCTGAATAAACTTTTCACTGTTTAACTCTGAGTGTTTGGTATTCTGTATCAGCAATGAGAAAAGTAACTAAGACGACCTATATCTTTCACCATGTACTAAACTAAAATTGAAATGGAGCAGGTATCTAAATATAAAAACAGAAACACTAAATCTGCTGAAAGATACAATAGGTAAAAAATTGTAGATGTACTGTATAGGTATTGGCTGGGACTTTATGAATAAAACCCTGATTGCACAGGAAATATTACAAAGAATCAACAACTGGGATCACATTAAATTAAAAACTTTTGCACAGCAAAAGAAGCAACCAAGAGAATGAAGAGACAGCCCACAAATGGAAAAATATTTTTGTTGGCTACTCCTCAGATAAAGTGCTAACATTTAGAATATATCAAGAATTTTAAAAAGTCAGACTCCCCAAAGTTAAAGATCCAATTCAAAAATCCACTTCTGAAATGAATAGATATTTCTCAGATGAAGAAATACAGACAGCCAATAGATACACAAAAGAAATGTGCAACATCATTGTCATTCAAGAAACGCAAATTAGAAAAACACTGAGATTTCATTTTATTCCAGAAAAAATGACTATCATCAAAAAATAGACCAATAACAAATGCTGTGACACTGTGAGGAAAAACAAATCCTTCTCCACTTTTGGTGGGAATGTAAAGTGGTATAGCCACTATGAAAGTCAGTATGAAATTTCCTCAAAAAATTAAAACTAGTGATTCCATCTGACCCAGCTCTTCCTCTTCTAGGGATTTTCCTGAAAGAGTTGAGAACATCATACCACAGAGATATATGCAAACCAATGTTTATAACAGCATAATTTTTAATAATTAAATCTTGGAAACAACCTATATGCCCATTAAAAGATGAATGGATAAAGAAAATGTGGTAATTATATATATTGGGATCCTGCTCTGTCATAAAGAAGAATAAACCTGAGTCATTTGTAGGAAAGTGAATGCACCTTCAGATGACAGTTTTAAGTGAAATAAATCAGACATATAAGTTTAGATGTTTATTTCTCTTGTGTGAAAAACCAAAAACATAAATAAAGGGAGTAATGGTAGATAGATATTGAGAAGTGCAGCAACATAAAGGGTCAATGAAGAAAAATGAGGATACGAGCTCCAGAAAATAATGTCTCTAACCCAGGAGACCAGTAAACATCAATTCTTGGTAATTAAATCTAATATGAAGTAATCACTCCGGATTAGAGTAGAAGAAAGAGGAGATACAAGGGAGATGTGCAAAAGATTCCACACAAATAAAAGAACGGTGTAGACCGGAGACCTGAAAGCAATAGTTAATTGTTTAAATTTCTTTTCTTCTCTGTGTTTTATAAAACAAACAAAATGAAACAATAAAACTAAAGTTTTATTGGAACACAGCTACACCTTTTCATTTACATGTATTCGTGGTTGCTTTTGTAACGCAGAAACAGAGGTGTGTAGTTACAACACAGAAGAAATAGTTGCAAACACTAAAAATTTTAAATATCTGCTTTTGTTTTAGGCAGTTGGCTGACCCCCAATAAAGAATGACACCCAGTAAAGATATGATGAATGTGAAGAGTTCAATAAAAACAGTATTAGGCACTCCAAAGATTTAAGGGGACCTGGATACAGTGCAATTAATTTATCTGAACAGGAAGCGGGACCTTAATGAAGAACCATTGGAAAGATTACTCTGTGACAGAATGCATATGAACCAGAAATTATTAGGAATATAATAAAGAAGGCATATATGCTACTTTCCTGAGCTAAATAGATGAAAGAAAATCAGTTATTAACATAAAGAGCAAGAGGAAGGAATGAATAAACTATGTCAACATTTCTCCAAAAATATGATTGGCATAAAAAGCATATTAAAATTGTCATAATTGTGACTCTAAGAATGTGAAGTACATATGGTTGGGATTGGAGAAAAGATTGACCCTAGCTTCCTACTTGCTTCTGCATTAATATTTTTTATATACTGCTACAGTTAGGCTATGTTAGTCCCTTAGTGGTTCATGTGTTCGATGGTTTGCCCCACTGTGATGATATTAGGAGGTGATAGAACATTCAAGTAGTGGGGCTGAGGGGGAGATCCTTAGATCAGTTGGGGTGTGTACTCAGAGGAGTTGTGGGATCCCCATCACCCTCTGGCATCCTGTTTTGAAGGGCACTTTGTTCTTCACTCTCACATACTCTGCCCATGATGAAATGCAGCCAAGAGGGTACTCACCAGAGCTGAGCTGAGGTCACCACCACAACTGTGAGCCTCCAAACTGTAAGCTACATAAATATCTTTTCCCTCTAAAATTAGCCTATCTCAAATTTCATTAGAGTACTGCAAAGTAATACACATATTACTGTAAGATTAATGCCATTATTTATTTATAACATTTAGAATTAACATACAGGAAAATAATGAAAAATTATTTTCAAAAGTCTACTAGACAAAAGGCATAAAATGAGCTGGATGTATTGACAGATACCTATAATCCCAGACTGAGTAGAAGTTTGAGTCTTCAGTACCACACACACACACACACACACACACACACACACACACACACTCACATATGCACACAGGCTTGAGATCCTGAAAAGGCTGTTTTGTGTCTTATATGATATGGTCAAAGGAAAGTGTTTTTAACTTCTTTCACACGCTCCAGTTTGTCCTCAACTAGCAGAAAGGTGAAAATGATTTCCATCATTGAATATCAATATATTTGCCTTGACATTTCTCAGTAAACTCCAATACTTCAGAAGAGGGTCATGAATTGTCATACCTTGATGAAGTCAAGTGACACACATATGCACACACACACTCACATATGCTCTTGAAAATAGTTTTTAAATTAAGAGTGGTACATTGTATACTTGTGCCTAGTAAGCATTTTGTCTATATTTGCTAAGTCCAAATTTTTACTTAAATAGGTAGTTAAAAATCCCCAGATAGCAGAGCATGTTCCTGGTTATTTAATTAGTTTGAATCTATAAAATGAACTTGGTCCAAATTAAAACTGGTAAGAATGTTTTTCTTAAAATTAAGTACCCTATCCTTGAAAACTCAATTTTATTGTAAGTAAAGTGAGCTGCCATTTATTTTTATTCTTCCTGCTGACTAGAAGCAGAAACAACAAAATGATTGCAACCTGAGGATCAATACAGGGCCACTCACAGCTGCACTGATGGTCATGAATCAAACTGTGAAGTATAAATATTGTGGAAACTGATGTTTTGTTCTCAACAGTCTCCATTTACTAGCTGAGGAATTCCAGTAGAAAATTGTTTTATAATCACTACACCGAAGTATAGACTCTTTCCTTAAAAGGAAAACAAAAAGATATCTAGTTACAATGCAAAGTAGTTAAACTGCTAATTTCCAAGACAATTTTAAGTAATAACTTTATATTATTAATAAAGTATATCTTTATATGTGGTGAGTACTTGCAGTCCACAGATCCACCCTTCACCAAGTCTCCTCTCATGCTTTAAAATTTTCTAACATCCATCTTTCTCATCCAATAGACTTTCCAGACCTAGTGTTATGGCTGACACATTGTGTCAATTTGTGCAATTTAGAATTTTAACTGAGTGACTCAGCAGGGAGCCAGGGTTCTTACTTTGTAAATATCCTCATCCTGTGCAAAGGAAGGCAAGGACATTTTGTGAGTGTTACACCCACCCTGAAGGTTTCTGGGGTGGGTGGCCTGTGTACAATTTAAGGGTAGAGAATAGGCTTGTGTTTGTCCTCCTTTTGCTCTGGCTGCTGTCTTGAAGTGTTGCCCCTGTGCCATGCCACCCTGCCTTGGAGCCAGCTGATTATGGACTGAAATCTCCAAAAGCTATAAGCTAAATTAACCTTTCCTTGCTTCACTTTGGGTGTCAGGTGTTTGTTGCAGCAAGGAAGAAAAGTAACCAAGATAGAATTTGGTACCAGAGGAGTGGGGTCGTTGCTGTGACTACCTCACCATGTAGTTCAAGAGCCTTTGGAAATGGCTTGTGGGAAGAATTTGGAAAAATTCAGAGCTATCGCCTGAAAGAATAGCCCTGGACCAGCTTAGGCTGTTCTGTAGGGGAGATTCTGGTCAGAGCTCAGGAGACCAGAAGGCTGATAGAAAGCCTACTGGTAAAGACCAGGCTCAGGAGGCTTCTGCTGGGAAGAAGGACTGCACTGGGTATTGGACTCCAGTTGATGTATGTTATGGCTTGGCAGAAAGTTTGTCTGCATTTTGCTCGTGTCCAGAGACTTTGCCTGAGGGTAAGGTTAAGGACAGTGGACTGATTAATCTGGCCAAAGAAATTTCAAGGCAGTTGAATGTTGAGGCCATGGCATGGCTATTGTTGGGGACTTTTAGCCAGATTTATATCACAAATCAAGAGCAAAGAACCCAGCATAGTGATTTAAAATGTTGTGAGTTTGGTCAGAAATCTGTGGACTATAAAGATTGAGCTGAGACCTCAATTGCTGAGAAGGAGCAGAGAAATAGAAAAGATGGCCTGAAGGCAGTGCAAAAAGCAGCAAGTCTCAAACCTTTGCAGCTTCCAGACTGCAAAGGTGAAAGACTTTGAGGAGAAATCCTCAGAGCACCATATTCCAGAATGGCAGCAGAGGCCCCAAGAGGTCCCAGAATGGCAGCAGCATAGAGAATCTGTTCCTCACAATCAGGTGCAGAGTGCCCAGCGATCCAGGCCCTTGACCCCTACAGCCAAGAGAGAAGAAAGTCTGGCTACTTTTCCAACTGGCAGCAGACCTCAGTATCATCCATACAGTGCTGGTTTTAGGTGCACACAGAATGCACAAGTTCTGAGGTTGAAAAGGCTTCCACCCCAATTTTGGAAGGTCTGGGAGGCCAGGCAGTGTGCCCCTGAGAGAACAATGTGTGAAGCTGTGAGTGTGAGGCCCAAGGTGCAGTGGAATCCCCAGTGGAGACTCCAGAAGTTTGGAAAAACCAGGAATGTGGATCATCTAAGGAAAACTGCAATGGGGAGCAGAGCCAGCACAAAAGAGATGCCATGGGTTTGGTGACCACTAGAAGTGCCATAGGGGTAGAACCACACAATAACTTTGGAGCTCACAATTTGCCACAGATTGCTTCAGATGCTGGACAAGCAACTATAGGATTTAACATTTACCCTGCTGGCTTTTGGCCTTGCTTTGGTTCCAATGCTTTGTATTCCCCTGTTTATAACTTTTGGAATGGTAATGTCTATCCTGTGCCATTGCATGTTGGAAGTGTTTAACTTTGTTTTCATTTGTACAGGGGCTTGCAGCTAAGGTTTGCCTTCTATCTTGGAGGAGACTTGGGACTTAAACTTTTCAGCAATGCTGAAACTTAGGATTTTGGCAACTCTTGCAGATGGACTAAATGTCTTTTGCATAAGGGGATATGCATGAGTCTTTGGGGGACCAAGGACAGAACTTATGATTCTAATGTAATCTAACGTTGATAGACTTACTGCTGGTTTTGAAAGATTGTTAAGCTGTGTTATAATATTCAAGTTGCAAAATACTAAGAATCATCTTGTCTTGGTATCTGGAGGCTGGTTTAAAGATATATGTCTGGTTGCCAAGTTGACAAGGGGTGGATCGTTATGGTTGACACATTGTGTCAACCTGTGCAGTTTAGAAGTCTAACTGAAAGACTCAACAGGGAGCCAGGGTTCTTACTTTGTAAATATCTTCATCCTGTGCAAAGGAGGGCAAGAACATTTTGTGAGTGTTACACCCACCCTGAAGGTTTGGGGGTGTGGCCTGTGTACAATTTAAGGGTAGAGGAGAGGCTTGCATTTGCCCTCCTTTTGCTCTGGCTGCTGCCTTGAAGTGTTGCCCCTGTGCCATGCCATCTTGCCTTGGAGCCAGCTGATTATGGACTGAAATCTCCAGAAACTGTAAGCTAAATAAATCTTTTCTTCCCTAATTTTCGGTGTCAGGTGATTGTCTCAGCAATGAAGAAATGTAGCCAAGACACCTAGAGTTGAGTTTTCTGGCTTCTCTACCTGGGACCAGTCTAGAACAGCTCATGATGCTATATTACAAGTTGTATTTCCGGCAACATTGTCTGTAGCTCTGAGAAACAGCAGAATGCTCACTGTCATGCCACACCCCTACTTCATAGAGATTTACTACCAATAGTACCGCTGACAAGTACTAGTGACTTGCTACTGTAGTACCAGAGTTCCTTGAAAGTGTTAAAGTGGGTACAAATCTAAACAGTTTTC
>RJWT010021963.1:0-17380 GCA_004365215.1 Cuniculus paca
GTTTAATATGTCATTGTTATAAATAACAAGCTGTTTTTTGAGTCAGGCACACTGTCAGTCATGAAAGTTACCAGATAAGAAATATTCAGTTTTTTAGGTATAATCTTTTGTGTACTGTAGAGGAAAACCCTGTTCTTCCCTGTAACATGTTTAGGTATTAGAAGTCTAAAAACAGAGTTTGCATACCTTTTGGCTCTCCAAGAATAGTGGTAGCTACTAGCTAATAGTAACACATTACTTATTCTAGATTTAAAATAATTATCATGTTTGCATGCCTACTAATCTTCTCTTTATTTTTCTGAATTTAGTATACAAAAAGTTGAAATTTGCTGCTAAAGATGGCAGACCCTGATGTCGTCACCGAGGTCCCGGCAGCATTGAAGAGGTTAGCCAAATATGTGATCCGAGGTTTTTATGGCATTGAGCACGTGTTGGCCTTGGACATCTTGATTCGGAACGCCTGCGTGAAAGAGGAGGATATGCTGGAGCTACTCAAGTTTGATCGGAAGCAACTTCGATCAGTTTTGAATAATTTAAAGGGAGACAAGTTCATCAAATGCAGAATGAGAGTAGAGACTGCTGCAGATGGGAAAACTACTCGCCATAATTACTACTTTATCAATTATCGTACTCTTGTTAATGTGGTAAAATATAAACTAGACCACATGAGAAGGAGGATTGAAACGGATGAGAGAGATTCTACCAACCGGGCTTCCTTCAAATGTCCTGTCTGCAGCAGTACTTTCACAGACCTAGAAGCTAATCAGCTCTTTGATCCCATGACAGGTGAGCCTTAATCCAGTTTGTGAATCAAGTAAATAAGATGTGAACCCATTTTCTTAAATTGGTTCATCTAGTTTTTAAGCCAAGCATGTACCTTTTTGAAAGTTAATGGATTGCTGTGAATAAGCAGTCAGTTTTACTGACCTGGTTGTTTATGCTTTGAGGTTTTGCAAACACTTTCTCCTTCACAAGGGAGTAGATTTATCCTAGGGATTTTTTCTACCCATGGTTTTCCTGCTTCTACCCCTAACCTCACTCATTACTGAGCACTACAGCCTATCCGAAGGATTGGTTTCTACCCCTGAAGCTATTCTAACTTTGCGTAAGAGAGGAACCCTTTCTGAATTAACTAATAGATATTTACTGCCTCTTAGCCATGCGCTAATGGAAGAGTTTAAACAGCATGTATAATTCCTCTCATTTAATACATGCTTTAGTTCTAAGGGTTATTCTGATCAATACAATTTGCATAAAATTTATTTTCCAAAAATACAATATGTCTAGCATTAACATGAGAAGCTTTCAAATGCTGGGTCATGAGAGTTATTTTGTCTTGTTTTTAAACTAGATAAAAGACAGTAGTTAATTGCCCAGTAGATCAGTTTTGCCTTATTTTCTAGAAGTAAAAATCTATAGAAGCACTCATGCTGTTAAATTAGATTATTCTTTCATTATGGTGGAATTTGAGAGCAGAAGTTGGTTAACTTTTAAATAGTTTTCAATTTTTAATTAATTTCATAATTTTTAACAATTGACAATTTTAATAATTTTACATTGAAAAATTTAACCTAAATTTTTACAGAAACATTTTGTTTTAAAAATTACATATTTGTATACATGCTTAATTTTCTAATTTTTGTATGTTATATAAGTACATTTTAAAGAATTTTAAAAAAATTTTAAAGTAACCCCAAAATCAATTTAGATTATTAATAAAAAGTTATTGAGCCTGTAACTTTTACTTTGTCCTTATTTTCTGTGATGAATTTATTTTGGATGAAAAAATCAAAGAATTGTCATGTTGTTATTAAATACTTGTTTGCACTCATTCACCCTAAGTCTTAATTAGGAGAGATTTTGGTTATAAAAAAATCTTAACCATTCTGGTTATAAGAATTGCTTGTGTGCTCTATAAAGGAGGAAGATCGTGGAGTCTATCTAGAACTCTTTCATAACAGACTAGAAAGGTCTTGTGATTTTTGCCATTTACTCTTAATAAATTTCTTAAAGAGCTATGGGTTTTGGTTTTGTGATTCTCTGCAGATGTTGGTGTTACAATGGTCCTGTCTTCATCACTCTTGACTGCAGTGGAACGTGTTAATCAAGTTCCTCAGAGAGGATAATCTGAAGTAATATGCTTCTACTACATTTATTCATCATTTGAGTCTTAGTTAATTTCATGAAACTTTCTAAAAGGAGGTGAATCCACTACTTGTATGTCATCATTTAGGAGATTGATCTAAGGTGCTCTTTGAGTTTTACGTATGGTTAGTGCCTAAATGAAACTAGGCACTAGTGATTAACTGCCTGTGAAAGAACTAACCTGATATCCAGATGCAGTCAGAGTTACGTGAATCAGTGAATTGAGATAGGAAAAAAGTGACATGAAAACCTTAGTTTGGAAAGAAAGCTAAAAGGCATCTGCGGTCATACCACCCTGAACCCAATCTTGTCTGAAAAAAGCTTACATGTTGAAATGTGTATTGCAGTCAGTCTAAACAATATATTTTTAATATGAGGGGTATGGTCCGTGTGAAGATAGAAAGAAGGAATGTTGGAGAGCAAGAAAATATCACTCACCTTGATGTTACCCAGTTGGAGGGTTCCCTGATCAGCCTGTGCTAATATATTTGGTTGGCAGTTCTTTTCCTCCAGTAAAACCTGAGTTATCATGATTGAAAATTTGTGATCACTAGGGACCCTAATTCTGAGAATGAACCTATCTTTTGATTTTGATTTAGCCTTCATTGAACTTTCTTCAAAAGACAAAATGTGCTAATTTGTTGTTAAGCCCAGTCTACATACTTAGTTCTGGTGTTTTAGGTTTTTTGTTTTGTTTTTTTAATTTTAAAGAGAATAAAAACAAAATAAAAGATAATAAAACAGAACAAAGCAGATCAGAACAGAACAATGGGTTTTTTTATTGTTGATTTTGTTTTAACAAAAACATTGTATTAATACTTTGGTACTCTCTGTTGATCTGTGCATTGTCTTTGGAAATCTACAGTATTTCTCTTCTGTCTTCTTTTGCTTAGTTTCCATTCTCCTTTGTGAAGATGTGAAGTAAATATTTGGTACGTGTAGCAGGGGAAGGGGAGCTTTTTCTGCTTGTCTAAATTGGTAGGCTACAGTTTTCACTCTTACCTCAGTCATATATAAACCTGTCCTAATTCCTGGTTGCTATTGGAGATTGATATTATTTCTGAACATGTATCTGGCCAAATGATGTGGATAACTGCTGGCCTCCATTTTTATTCCTTTTTTTAACAGATCTAAGGTTAAACTGGTTTATTGCCACCATTAGGGAACATTAAAAAATTAAATTTGTAGCCTTCTGTACTTCACTGTTTTTCTGATAAAAAGTTCTTAAGTTTGTGGGTAGTTTTTGACCACCAGACAAACAGTGGTGCCTCCTAGATGAGCTCCTGAAGAGTACTTGACAGTTCTGGGCTCAAGGTTGCGAGCTCAGTGCAGATTGTTTTACCAGTGTTAATTGACATACAGGCCAGTGATCTCCCTATTTCAGTTCACAGCTTAGCGGTTTGCTTCAACTTGCCTTTCCAATTTTGCCTTTGGTGTTCATTCTCTTTAAATAGACTTAGCATTTCTATTTTAGCAGTCTCAGCCACGGGTGATTTAGTTAATGGCACTTCTAAGTTAAGTTCAGCAACATGTCATATTTTCTTTTTAGGTGTTAAGTGAGATGGAAATAGCCTTGTATTTTCCATTTTTAATTTAAAATTATACAGCCATAAATCAGAAAATATGACAAAAGTCACCCACGAACCCACCATAATATCTTTAGTTTTAATCGTAGTACAGTATAGTTTGTGATCTCTTGGTTTCTTAATGTACCAGACTGTTGATTCTATTTAGTGTTCAAATTGTGTTTTAATAAGTAGGATTCCTGTGTTTCCTTCCTACCCCTTTGGGTGCTTTGATTGTATCTGTTTTTTAGTGGTATAAACGAGGTGTTTTAAACCTTTGTCTATCTTTTATTTTATTCCTGTTAAAGTTTTTCCTTAAGAATTTTGGAGGCTGTATTACTGAATTTATCTAGAGACCCTGGAATCTCATTTTAAATAAACTTTGAGATGAAAGATAATTGGAATTTTTAAAATAATATAAATATATATTTAGTAAATCTTAGGAGTTGAGAGATTGTCTAGTTTAACTCAAAATGATGTTTGCATGGGTGCCACATGCATCATTCCTATGTTGTACTCTTAGATTTGCATGTCTTGCAAAGAAAGTAACGTAATACATAAATCTACAAGTACATGAAGTACTAGAATCTTTGAGACTGAATGTTAGGGAAGAATATGACAGTCTTGGAGATTGAGCTTACTTTTGTGTGACTCCTTGCACATTTATATTTAGAAACAATAGATTTTAGAATTAGTGTGAGTTCTGAGGTACTTTGGAATATTCAAGTAAACTTTGTGTCTACTTGGGGTTAAATCATGGGTTCCTTCTTGCCTCATGACTGCAAGTGAATTTTTTTGGTTTAGACAAATCATTTGTCCCACTCCCATATCATTGACATTTCTTTTGCATTTCTTACGCCTATTTTTAAATTTCTAGGGTTCTACATTCGAGACTGTCAAAGACTTGTTAATAATGTTTGCCTTCATAAGCAGACTACTTTTCCTGCTTTCATCTCTAAGCACGTTGGGCAGGAGATGCCTTGTGTATGCAATGTTTTGAGTTCCTGAAGTGCTGAAAGCACAAACAAAAAAAGAAATCTTAAGATTGATTGCTCACTTGCTGAGGCCTCAGTCTTCTGAAATTTTACCCAGCAGGAGTTAATTAGAAAATTATGCCAGAAAACTGAAGGTGTGCACTTGGTCAGGGAATGAAAGGATAGAAAAGGTGATTACTAAAATCAGTTAAATGAATATATAAAAAGAAGTTATGGAAAATAGTAAAGTACAAGTGTCTTTCCTCATCTCCCCTTGTCTACCTCACAATTTTTTTGATTTTTTAAAATTCTGTTTTTCATCTTGAGAATTTGAAAGCCTTTCTTTTTTAAGTCTTCGTGTTTTATCTTTTTTGTATTTTGATGCTATAATAGACCTACTTTGTTTGTAGAATCACTTTCTTGTTTTGGTGCTGGCATATAGCACTAACTTGACATCCTTCAAATAGTCCTGTTAGGACCACAGACTTTTTTTATTCTCTTTAAGAACCAGGGGTTGAACCAAAGGCCTTTGCACTGAGGAACATCCCCAGCCCCTTTTTAATTTTGAGATAGGATCTCACTAAGTTGTGCAGGTTGAGTTTGAACTTGATCTGCCTGCCTCAGCCTTGCAAAGTACTGAGATTACAGGTGTGCACCACCATGCACTGCATTAAGACCACAAACTTTTTCAGATTGTCATTTTTTTCCCCAACCGTAGGCATAGTACATTTTTTACCCTTTATAGTGAGTTCTGGAATTTAGGAAAAAAAGCATAGTCAAATCAAATCTAGTTAAATGCCCATTTGAGGAAAGATTGAAGTCAATTTCTTTTTTTTTTGCGGCACCAGGAATAGAACTCACGACCTCACGCTTGCCAGGCAGGTGCTTAGGTCACTGAGCTAAATCCCCCGCGATTAAAGTCAATTTCATTGACAAATTTAATTTTTTGAGAGGGAAGAGGGGATTGTATTGGATGTATCATTAATACAGCTGAGATTTTCTGAATTTAAAAAAATACTGAATCTGCTGTTTTTCACTTTTAACATGCCCACTAATGGGCTGGGGATCTAGCTCAGCGGCCTAAGCGCCTACCTGGCAAGCACAAGGTCGTGAGTTCAGTCCCCGGTGCCGCAAAAAAAAAAAAACATGCCCACTAACATTTTTTGCAGTCTTAATGTGTTCTGCAGTGAATTATTAAGGGGTGATTTTTCAAATTCTTTTTTATTATGGGTAAATAACTATGTTGCTGTTATGTCTGTTACTATTAGATAATAGCAATTCCTTTTTCTCTATTTTTTTTCCTTATCCAGTTAAACTGAGGAAATTTGCTTTATGAAGACTGTTTGGAAATTAGAATAAAAGGAGACTATCTTTTTGAGACTTCCAACATTTGACTTAACGTTTTAATGTATATCCCCTGAATATTTTGAGCTGCAAAACTTGTACAAGTTCTGATGATGTTTTCAGTAGTAGCCCAGAATGTTATAATTGTATATTTATTAGAAAGAAACCGAGTGGTTTTTGTAGTGGTTAAATAATATTTGTTGCAGCTAGGAATATGGCTCAGTGTTAGAGCACTTGCTTAGCATATATAAGACTGTGGGTTTGAGCTCCTGCACACAAGTTTTGTTTGTAAAAATTGATAAGTAGTATGTGTATATAAACTTACTGAAGACTGAAATAGAGGATCTATTTGTCTGGCAGGGGAATCTAACTGTCACCCTGCCAGTGGGGGCCAGTGAGGAGAGGCTTGGCCCTGGATGTCCGGGTCCAGGAAAACACCAGGCAACCTAGGTTTTCCTCTATGTGACTGTCCCACTCAACCTAGTCACTACTCTCACCTTCTTTCTCTCCTTAACAACTATGAATGTTTTGAGGTTATCCTTCCAGTTCTTTGAGGTCTCATCCTCCCTCCTGTCCTTTTGAAATCTAACAAGGAAAAATGATTCTTAGTTAAATATGTTGTATAACAGTTTATGGTTATTAATGTTTGATCTCATATTATTGTACTTTTTAAAAAAATACTTATTACGTGGTCCTTTTCCATGATCAGTGTGTTCAGTGAACATGGCATTGCCAGAACGTTTTTTAATTTATTTTTTTAAGCATTGGCTATAAGACAGTAAAATGGCTTCTAATCTTGGGCTATTTGAGTAATTATACCTTGGGTGAACCATTTTAGGTCTTCTTTTAGCAAGTATAAAATTTAAGTTCAGCCTATTGTATAACCATATCTTTGATTTGGAGGTAGTTGACATTTCAAAAGGATAGAGAAGCGTGGTTGTTTTAGCACTGCTTTTAGAGGGTGATGTTAATTACTTTTGGTTAATTTAGAAGCCTTGGTCAGGAGTTAAAATCTATGTTTATAGTACTTTTCATGTAGAAAATATACTATTTAATTTTAAGCAGTCTTATTTTCCCAAGTTCCTCAATTCACTACATTTCCCGACATATACTTCATGGACTATCCTAGTGGGAGAGAAAACAATGCCCAAATATACTTCCAAAGGTATATGGTTGTTGTATTTCTGTAGTACAGCAAAATTAATCACATGTTAATGTTATATCTTGAAATTTTATAATTTTATCTTTACTTCACTAAAGTCCTAGGAGTGCTAGCCATTTATTTTCAGTGTGGAACTGTGAATTGCCTTTTGTGTTTTGTTGGTTTTTTTTGGAATTTTTAAAATTTATTTATTTTTATTTTAAAGAGGATACAACAAAGGAAAATAAAGCAGAATAAAACCAATCAGAACAAACCAGAGTAAGTAATACAGGACTTCACAACATTACAAAATAAACAATAGTTACCATAATGCTTTTTGTTGTGTTCAAAATAGCTGCAGATACTTTCAGGCACAGTGAAAATCAAATAGAACATAATAGAATAGAAACAGTAAAAGCAAAACAATGGATATAATAAAAGACTACAAAATAAGACAACAGTAAATTCAAAATGGCTACCGTATATATCTTACTATCACTGAAATAGCTGCTCATGCCACCAGGTATAACACAATCAAACAAAGCAAAAGAGAATAAAACCCAACCCAACAAATCAATAAACAATGTAGGACTTCAGAGTGAGACTATAAGGAATCAACAATGGCTACCACCCTCAGAAGGAGACCCCTCCTAGATGCCATGCTGCATACTGCTATCTTCTGAGTAGATGATCAGACCACTGGCCCTAGACCTACAAGGTCAGTGAAACACCAAAGCACCACAGGCTTTCAGTTGCATTTCACCTTAATAACTATCATCAGAGCCTGTGTTTCTCTAGATCCGCCAGTTGCTTGGGGTGGGGAGATTGACACTTGTTTGCCAGCCCACAGGCCTGAAGGAGCTGGGATCTAACTGTCCCCCTGCCAGTGGGGGGCAATGGGGAGAGGCTTGGCCCTGGAGGTTCGGGTCCAGGCAGTGGCCCACATGTGGCACTGTTTCCAGTGGGATAGGTCTAGTTCTCCCTCCCCAAAGACCACGCTGACTCTGATTCACAGGAAGAGGCTTGACTCTGGATGTCCTGGTCCCACAGCGGGCCACGCATCAGGAAGTTTTTTGAGTGAGGAGTTAAAAACAAATAACAACAACCAAAAGCACCTTCTATTCGGAGTTTTTTTATAGTCTCACATGGAAAAGTTTCCAATGCATTACCTCTTGTTTGAGTTTTGTATAATTCAAAGGCATTCACCCTGTTTTCATTAGCTAGTCTCATTGCTTTTATTCTTCGTGCCCCGAGAGGCTATTTGTTGTAGTAACCAGTAACTCTTATAAAAAGTACCTTAGATCATGTCACTGCTCTCTTCAAAGCTTTCCAAAGGCTTCTTCCCTCATTCAGAAAAGTGACAGTCCTTAGTAGCATTTATAATATCTTATATCTGTTACCCCACCTCTCCCCACTCCTGCCTCCAAATTTGGGAAGCCATTTCTACTACTCATTCACAGTAACCACCTTTACGTGCCTTGCAAGTATCAAGCATGCCTGGGCTTTACTTGCCTTTTTATATGCTCTTTCCCCTTGTTTAGATACACGCATGGTTTGGTCCCTTTCACATTCATACATTACTGTATCAGAAGCTTCCTGCAAATAGCCTGTGAAGTGAAATAGTATTGCTTTCCACCCTCCTTTTTTCTTTACCCTCCTTCCTGCCTTTTCTTCCTTCTACAATATGTATCAGTACTTGATTCAGGTTTTCTAAGCTTAGGAAAGCAGAATTTTGGAAATGCTTGGGGGATAAGATCCCTATTCTAGTGAGGCCTCTTCAGCAGCAGATACTGGATACTCCCTGTTTTCTTGACCAATGTTGCAACATGACTCTCGCTTCAGCACTGCAGTACTGTCCTTTATTTCAAAGTAGCTGCACTTATTTTGAATTCTTTTTTTTAATTTGAGGGGTGGGAATGGCTGAATAATATTGCACTTCAACTAAGACCTTTTAAATTCTTATTAATAAGTTGTGGGCATTAGCTCCCTATTCATTGTATATACATACTCAAGTGAAGAAAACAATTCAATCCTAAATAATCAGTTGTTTGGAGATTTGATTCTAATGTCTTTATCAATGGTATGCATCAGAATTCCTTGTGAAACTTTTAAAATTCACATACTTGGGCACCACTCTAGACCTGTGAATTAGTTATCTCTGGGGCAAGGCCTGAGTATTAATTCTACCAGATGGAGCATTTTATAAGCTGCTAAGGCTGATTATTGAAAGGTGTATTGGTCGAGAACAGTGATGGCAAACCTTTTAGAGGTTTCAATGATACAAACAGCCCACTGTGACATGCGTGCCATTGGTTTGCCACCACTGATACAGAATGTCTCTCCTCCCCTTTCCTTGATCTCTGTAATCTTTTATCTTCTAAATTCTACCTTAGACAGATACATCTTCTGCATAAACTTTCCCTTCTGCCCTTAGTTAGAAATCACATTTCTTTGAACTCCAAAACATTTATGTACTTAATTTTTATAGTAATTCCTAATCTTACTTATCTCCAGATACAGTCCAGTAAACTTTTAAGCTTCTTGATGACAGGTTCTATGTCTGATGTATCCCATCACCACACTGCTTAATATTTTTATATAGTATGTGCTTCCCTCTCTCCTAACCCATCACCCCTTCTAATTTTGGAAAGCTGATTCTGTTTTCATAATGCTTAGTGAAATTCATAAAAATGTTGGTGGTATGTTAAACTAGTCTTAAGGCATTTTTCATAAAATGTCAGATTTCTATATTTGGCGCTTAACAGGCTGCTTCTCATTTATAACTTGTGTAAACTTGTGTTTTGTTATTAACATAGGACTTAGAGATGTCAAGCTAGCTTTTCTCTTGTAGTGTTTGTCAGACATGGTAATTATTGGAGATGGTTCTCCATAGGTCTTATATGTTATGCATGTCTTATAAGCAGAGGTACAGAAACTGTCTTTTGTCTAGACTATATTTTTCAAGGATGTTAATATATAACGGGCAACTTTAGAAGATAGTTTCTCTAGCATAAAGAGCAGATTTGCCTACTGTCTAGTGTAATAAAATTGTATAGAACATGTTTACCCCCTGTAGGACATGTTTACTTAATGTTCAGTAAAAATAACATCACCTTCCAGAGAAAAGAATGGGCATACTTTTGCCCATTATTAAAATTTGGCTTCGTGTCCTATAACACATCCATTGTGTGTACAGTTGTCTCCTTGGCTTTTTAAGGATTGGATCTCTGAGATCTGACTTGCATACTAACATTCTGCTTTTGCCATGTGTAATATCTTATATGATCTTTTAGCACCCATGAAACTATGATAGAATACCTTTTTAGTCTTCAAGGGCAGTAAATTCCCAGACCCTTCATAGTTCTTGACAGTAATAGAAATACTATTCTTTTCAGAACTGCAAAAGGGACTTTTCTGTAAATCTTACTGAATCTGAATGAAGCTAGAATTTAGGTCCCTTATGAATATACATTATAGCGAGCTCCTCCCAGTCCATGTTTCACTTCAAGAAGTTTATATTTGTAATCCCATGGAAAAGTTATTGGAATTCTAGTGAGGTAATTCCAATCTACCACTTCCGGTGCAACCCATGGTGAGAATAAAGACACTGAGACATATTTATAATTATGGGGAGCCAAGGGGGTCCTAAGTCCAGCCAAGATAGTGTTTCACTGGAACAGAGGCCTTGACCCAGGGTCCAACCCGGATTTTACTAATTTGTGAAGAAGGGAGTGGCTTGAGGATGAGCATGAGAGAGGCAAGAAGTACTGAGTATTATGAGCTGGGCTAGATAAGTAGCCTGAGATCACCTCTGCAATAAGAAGAGAGAAGGATATGCAGAAATAGTAATCTGAATAACACAATTGAGGTATCTAATGTTTTGGGGGTGGTGCTTCAGCTCTGATGTGTAAACTTTTCTACCCTGGGAAGTCATAGCCTCTTATCTCAAGGCTCAATCCCACTTGACAGTGTGGAGCAGTGGCTCGGTGGCTTTTCATCCATTCCCACAACTCAGCCATGTTTTTTGGGAGTCACCCAAACAGGGCAGGGGAACTGTGACTGTTGACTGTCAGCTGTTGCCTAGCTTCAGAGATTACACATCAGCATCTCAGCTAGCCCTATTTACATCACTTAAAGCCACTTGAAGGGATAGAGAAATGGCCTAGCCAGCTCTGTACATATCAGTACATGGAGATAGGGCCAGGTTTTGCCAAATGGAGATAATTATTCGTTATTCAAGGAGAGTCGTCCAGGTGGTCCAACATAATACATTACAATTTTTTATCCTATTTCTTATGAAAATAAATTTTTTTAAGTTAAAAGACTGTCATTCTGAGATTTTTCCTTCTATAAAATGATGGTATTAACAGTCCTTCCCCCTTTTCCCTCTCCCTCTCTCTACTCTGTTTCCCTTTTTCTCTCCCTCTTGGAAATAAAAGCATTGCTGTTTGAGTGAAACACACTGATAAGCTTGTTGATTTGTTTTTCTTATACCTGAGATTCGGAACATACATTGTTTTCATAAAAGAAAATGGGGTATTTAGGAGGGCACTCCAGAAAAATTTGGATATAGCAAGAATATATAAATATAATAAACTAATAAATTAGTTAAACAATATATTGGATACTAACAATATCAAGGAAAAAGGTAGGACTATTGGGTGGAAATAAACAGGACAGTGTTGAAATTTTACATAATGTTGCCTAGCGAATGCCTCACTGAAGCGACTTCTGTGTAAAGAGCTGAATGAACTACGTTAGAAGAATAGCGTTGGACTGTCTGCAGGATGTGCATTGTGGGTAGACAGGGTGCCTGTTGGGACATACGAGGAGGCTGGTTCATAATGAGAGTGTTAATAAGAGTATTAGTCTTCTCTCTGCTCTCTGTGCTTCTACTAGAGTACTTACTTTTATGTTTATGTATTTATTACTTTTTCACATGATGAATAGGATTCCCTCCTTTAAAAACAAAATCTTGAAACTACTGAACTATAGCATGTCTTCTAAAATATTTGTAGTTCTCTTTGACAGTCACCAGCAGACAGCCTAAGTCCCATAGCAGTGGGTTTTTTTTAATCTGTCATGTACTTGAGTGCCATATTCAACCTGATTTTATATAGTTTATCTTTTAATTCCCCCATACATTATATACATGTTTTTTTCTGTTGAGAAATGGCTGAGACCACTTAGAACAGTTAGAGAATAATTCTAGGTCGTACACTATCTAAAACCTCTCTAGTCACTCATTACTTACCTTGTGTTACTAAATATAAATGTTTGCTTTCAAGTCTTGTTTGAAAAATAATTACCTTTTCCTTCAAATACCACCCTGTCCCTGCAGGTGCGCCATTATTTTCTCTTCCTGCTCCTCCTCCTCCTCTTCTTCCTTCTCCACTTTTTCTTCTAGTACATGGTTGCACTACATAATGATTACATTTATTGTGGGGAGTTGGTCCATGCAAATACCACATTTTTTATTCCCTTTCCTCCATCTTTTGGTCCCCAAGGATTGCTCATTTCTTAGGTTTATATCTTGACTGCCTATTCTTTCTACTCTCCTTATTCTTTTTGTTTTAATTGTCTGATCTAATTTGGCTTCTGTTGCTACTTACATGCTTTTTCTCATACCTTTATTTCTAGTCTATACCCTAATCTTGAGCTCTAAGCTCCTTTTTAGTGGTTGTGGGCAACATGGATTTATATATC
The DNA here is from genome assembly GCA_004365215.1 of Cuniculus paca. NCBI lineage: Eukaryota > Metazoa > Chordata > Mammalia > Rodentia > Cuniculidae > Cuniculus > Cuniculus paca. Next base: position 12,876 of record RJWT010021963.1, read on the forward strand.
TAAAGCAGCTGATGTCGTACCTATGAAAAAATAAAAGAGCATGGTCTTCCTCTGTTTATCCTAGTAAGTGGAATCCTTGTCCAGTTGTTTAAGCTAGAATCTGTGATAATGGTCCTCAAAGATATGCTATTCAGACCTTTTGCAAAGTTGAATATATGAATGCTTTTTGCAGCAAGAGAAGCCACATGCCCTGGGTAACTAGAGTATATCTAGAAGATGGTGCTGTACAGACTTAGAGAATTTTAGGGAGGATTTGAGGAAGTAGTGGAGATTTGCTCTGGAGTGGATGTTGTCAATAAGTGGTAATTCTGTCACTGGCTATCTTAATAAATCTTCCCTGCCAAGTAATAAGAATAAACTGGAATTGCTGAAGAAGCACCATCATTTAGGTTTGCTGGGAATTTTCTTTTTCTTTTTTTTTTTTTTTTTTTGTGTGGTTTGTATGGAGTCCTGGCTTTTGCCTGTCAGAATTCATTCCATGCTATCTGGTTTTCCCTCACTTCCATCATGGTTGCAGGACTTTATCTGATGTTGGTGAGTTGTGAGATTCTGTTTGATAGAATACCATCTGCTAGCTCTGAGGGCCACTTTTCTCTCACTTATTAGGGGCAGAAAATTAGGTAGCATTTGAATAGCAGGAAGATGGAAGAACGTTTTAGGGTACGCAAGGGGTGACCAAAATAATACAGTGAATGTTTACATTTTATAAAGCTATTACAGTAAAAGGTACATTGCCATTAATCTCCCTCAAAATACTTTATGTTCGGTTCAAGCACAGTTGTCCCATTGTTCTTGCCAGTTTGTGCAGCAGTTTTGGAAGTCCCCTTCATGAGTGTCTTTATGAGTTGTGGTAAAAAATATGGTAACTGCTGTTGCCGAGTGCTCTCCAACAGAAAAGCAAGCTGATAACAACATTATGGTGCATCCTAATTCACCTTATTCACTGGATCTGGCACTGTATAATTTCTGGCTCTTCCCAAAGTCAAAATCACTGTGAAAGGTAAACATTTTGAATCAATTCAGGATATCATGGCAGCCATGACAGTACAATTGCTGATGTCCACAAAAGAGGACCTCCAGAAATGCTTCAGAAAGTTGCAAGGATAATGGGATAAGTGTGTTTGAAGTGAGGAGAAGTGTTTTGAAGGGGATTAATAGCAATGCATCTGTTACTGTAATGATTTTTTTAATGTAAATATTCACTGTACTTTTCAATCATACCACGTGAAAACAAAGAATTTCATGCTGCTGACTGTGTGGGAGAGGCAGTAAAGAAACTTATTCTACTGCAAATGTATCAGTGGGATCTGATTTTTGTATTGAAGTGGAAATCTAGTTCATTTATTTGGTGCTTGGAGATGGCAGACTAGGAGTAGGGTTATATATTAATAGTAAATGGGGTCTTTTAAAGGTGAATGTTTAAGTACTTGCTATGTGCTGGGCACTAAGTCCTTAAAAGATTTATGATTCTATTAGAACTTCTGTATTTTACAGATATAAATAGACAATAATAATACTTCCTTCAGGGAGTTGATACCGGGTACTTTATAAGCATTCAATAAACAATAGCTATTGTTTCCTTCTATTAGTTATGTGGCTAATAGACAAATCACAAATTCTTAGGAGTCTTAGTTCTAATACTACTTTACAGGATTGACATAAGGATCAAAAAATACACTGGAAGCATTTTAGAAACTGAAAGCACTGTACAAAATAAAGTAAATACTAATCTTAATTGTCTTACGTTGATAGGTAAAAGACTGTGGTTGGGTTATGTGTTGGGGCCAAATTTTATAGGGGCTTGAGTACAGGATGAGAAATTTAGATTTTATGCTGTAGATGTTAGAAATGGAATTTAGAGCAGGATGTTGATAAAAGTGGTGGCATAGGAAACTTGGAAGAACACCTAGAGGCTCAAAGATCTAGGAAGATCTTTTAAGCTGATTGATTACTGGTGATCTGGATTATTGAAATCACAGTAGACATGAAAAATCTGGGGCATTTTAAAAGAATTCTTGCTGTTCTAAGTTTGATGTGAGGGGTGTAGAAAAGGAAGATTTCCTGTAATTTAGTTTTGGGAATGGATTAATTTTGCTTAGATATAAGTAGTTAATATGTTTGAAGAAATAGCCTTGTGATAATACACTGTATAAGATGAACAGAAGCTTTTAGTTTTAGGTATTTATTTGACTTTCCCCACAATAGAGACCTGAAGTAGAATAGAAAAAATAAAAAGGCAAAAAAGAGGTAAGAAAATTGAAAATTATATATAACTGTAACTTTAAAATACAAAAGAATCTTAAAATCTCGATTTTCTTGTCTCTTTTTTAGCTAGTCTTTATTTTTCCTATCCTACCTCAGACCCTAATTTATATGTAACGTGTAAAAAGAAAGGTTTTTGGAAAGGGTACAAAGTGCAGAGATCAGCTAAAGTAAAGAATTTGCTTTCAAGATTAAATAAATATACATATCTTAGAAATATGAGTAAAAATTGCTTTTCAGGATATAAAATTACTTTGAAGTACATAAAAAATGAAAGAAAGATGCATAGATATTTGATTAATAAAACAAAATGTTAATTGACTATAGAATCCAGTTACTGGGCACATGGATGTTCATTATAAAATTCTCCCAACTGGGCCAGGGAAATAGCTCATTGCGTAAGCTCCTGCCTGGCAAGCACGAAGTCCTGAGCTCAATTCCTGGTACCAAAAAACAAAACAAACAATAAAATTCTCTCAACTATTTGCTTTTTGGAAATTTTATTAAAATGTTGGCGGAAGGAACACTGATATAAACTGTTTCCTGAAACTGTGTCTGGATGATTTTTACCCACCTGATCAGAGACTTTTGTTTTCTCTGTAGGAACTTTCCGCTGTACATTTTGCCATACAGAGGTAGAAGAGGATGAATCAGCAATGCCCAAAAAAGATGCACGCACGCTTTTGGCAAGATTTAATGAACAAATTGAGCCCATTTATGCACTGCTTCGGGAGACAGAGGATGTGAACTTGGCCCATGAGGTACTTGAGCCAGAACCTACAGAAATCTCAGCCCTGAAACAGAGGTAAATGGAGCCCCGTGCCCTTACCAAAAATCCTTTTAAACTTTCACTCCTTGTAACTTTGCAAAGTGAAAGTGAGTAAATTTACCAGAAGACTAAAGACTATTATGTTACATAGGTTCACAGTTCTACCATACTTGTCTTACTACCTTGTGCCTGTGATGCGATTTGCAGAATAATCTGTGGCGTTAGAAACCTTTAATTAGTCAGATTCGACTTCAACTGCTCACTCTGTTTGGGCCTGCAGCAACTCAGCCAGTTACTCATTAATCCCAAATTTTCCTAGTCAACTTTTGAAGGCTGAAATTCTTTCAGGAATACAGGATTTTCTTTTTTTTTGTTTGTTTTTTGAAACATTTAACCACAAGTTTCTTGCTGTCCTTAGTTTTAATGTAACTTTCTTGAAAGTAAAGTATTATAAGTGTTTACTATAGGTGAAGATTTCTAACAGTGGCTCCCTATTTTTATCAGTGTGTGCTAGTGTTGGAATTGCAGAGGCAGCTTAGTTCTGCCATGTCATAGCTGCTGTTATATTCTGTTTTTGCAAAACATAAATGAGAACTACAGTTAGGCAGTGTTCATGTGCTCTACCCCTTTCCTCCTTCCCTATGTCAGGATACATTGATATCTACCTACTCCCTTCTTCAGATTTCAGCTCCAGTTGTACTCTTAATGTTTTATTTTCTCTGATACTGGTGTTATGGAATTATGAGTCCTGAGCAAATTGAGTTTCTTTTGGGTGGTTGAAAACAATTCAATTGGACAGAAAGTTTTATGTCTGTGTCAGTTATTGTGAATTTTCTAATCTAGCACCATATAGAAAATTTTTTCCTATGATAGAAAATCCAACTAGAAATAGACTGACCATTGAGAAAATTTTCCTGCATGACCAAAAGCCCTCAGTTAGTACAGTTCAGAACGGATTAAAAAATCCCACCTTGTTCCATCCTATACTCTGCTGCCCTCAGCCTGTTGGTTATTCTCTTAGGACTATGAGGGAGCTAACCTAAAGTATCTATGTCTTTCTCGGGTATCACATACAGAGAGATACCCTATGAAAATGTCCAAAAGTAGAAAAGGGTTGATGGTTTTCTTGTGTTCAATTTTAAAACTAAGGACGGCTTTCCTAGAGCGCCCACTTCATCGTGACTATCTCCAAATATCTCATTGGCTAGAATTACTTTTATGCCTGTTTGTTAGCCAGCATCTGGCAGAGCAAGTGAGATCACATGATTGGTGCTTAGACCAGTTAGGTTCCTCTTAGGAAGGTGTTGGAGTTCTTTGGAGTGACTAGCCTCCAGTATTTAAGATGAGACTGGGTATATTCAGGGTGGTATGACTGTAGACTAGCTGCCAGTATTTGAATAAAGCTAGCAAGCAAAGGTGGAGAGAAGTAACAGTTGGTAGGTAGGGAACCACTATTATCTATATTACAGGTAGC